>NDGN011448116.1:0-19842 GCA_002564285.1 Tympanoctomys barrerae
AAAAAAAAAAGGTTCTCAGTGGAGGACAAAGAGAGGATAGAATGAAGAAAGATCGAGAGAAGCAAAAGACCAATTATTGTCATATCTGACAATGGATGCCCGATACACATTACAGAGGTTTCTCTACTTTCAAGTATGGAGGGAAATTTTCCCAATACAGAGTTGGAAGAGATGCTTCCACCAGATGTTAACTGTGGAGTTCCTGTGTGCCTCAGCATGTCCTCAGCATGTCTCTGAGCTATGTGCCTGAGAGAAATGGATTACCATACAAAAACATTCATCAACATAGCTGTGGGCTGGCAAGATAGCTCAGTTGACTAAGTGCCTGCTTCGGTAAGTGCAGGGACCAGGATTCAATACCCAGTCCCACATGTTGTGCCGCCCTGCCCCTGGGGTGCACTGAGCTTGCGAGTCTGGGAATGGTGGCACACACCTGTAATCCCAGCAATTGGGAGGCTGAAAACAGGAGGGTCACTATGAGTCCGAGCTGCCTAGTGAGACACTATACCAAATACATAAATGGAAAAAATTTAAAAACAAACAAACAAAAATTCATCATAGCTGCACTATTTGTAATTGCCCCAGAGTGGAGACAACTCAGATTAGTGGTTGCTCAGTGTTGTGGTCAGGGTTTTCAAGGGAAACAATACAAGACACAAAATTTATAGGAGTATTTTATAATAGTCACTCAGAGTCATACACAGAAGGCAGGAAATCTGTCCACACACGAAAGACCAAAAGAATCCTGCTGAGGGCCTGGGTCCTATGGTAATCCTGCCTAAATCCAGCTGAAGACCTAGAGCCCATCACAGTGCCCCCCACAAGTCCAACTGAAGGCCAAGAGCCCACGACAATGTCTCATGCATTTCCATTTCATGGATTTGCACTGGGAAGGCCCCAAGGTCAGTGGTGGAAGCCAGAAAGCCTGTGTCAGCAGATGAAGGATCTGTGCCAGCAGGCCGAGGGATCTGCGCTGGAGTCAGGAAGCAACACTTGAAATAAAGACCAGAGCTCTCCAGCAAAGTACCACAGCCGTCTTCAGCGAGAATGAGCCCCCCAGCTCCTCAGAAGATGAGAACAGCCAAGTCTGTAAGGAAAGAGAGCGAAAAACTTCTCCAGGAGGCTGAGTAGTGCACCATCTTCCCCTCAGGTGCCAGGAAATGATGCTCAAAGTAAGGACCAGAGCTCCCCTAAAGTGAGCCACAGCCGTTGCTAGCAACAACAAGGTCCCAAGCTCCTCCGATGGTAATAGCCGTCTTCATATCAGGAAAGCCAGCATGACAAGCTCCACCAGGAGAACCAACAGCTCTCCATAGCTTCGCTTTTTCCTCTGCAGTTCTCATTTGTATTCTGTTGGCAACAGTCCTCAGGTGGCCCCCACACCCCGCACCACACTGGTTCAGTTCAGCTGGGTGTTGCAAGTTGATCACCAGTTGTCGGTCCACCACATTCAGGGTTGTGGTGATGGAGGACTGGGGTAGGGTGGGCAGGATGACCACTAAAGGTGATGAAAATATTCTAAAATTCACTAATGTTGGCTGCACGACTCTGTGAACATACTCCAAGCCCCTGAACTGTGCCCGTTAGAGGTGAGTGGCACACACCTGTGATCCTGGCGCTATGGGAGGCTGACACAGGAGGATCACAAGTTCAAGCCCCGACTGAGCCACTTAGTGACGCAGCGAAACCCTGTTTAAACAAACAAACAAAGTAAAAGGGAGGGGAAGTAGGTCAGTGTGAAGGTTCAATCCTCAGTACTGAAAAAAATGAATTGCATGTTAAGTAAATGATATCTCAGTAAAGCTATTTTAAAACATCATACCCTCTTCTCCTGCTCTATTGCTGTGTTCCATCCAGCCTTCTACCATCTAGAGAAATTCTCCCTTTCTTCTACACACACACACACACACACACACACACACACACACACATATACATCCTCTCAACTGACAACTATTGAAATTATAATTTTAAAACTCTCAGGTAAAAAAACAAAACAAAAAACCTCCCAGGTGTGTTACGAGGGTAGTCACTAACAGAGTAAGTTCCAAGAGTTTCAGAATTTCCACAGAGAAGGCAGAGCCAACTTACCTTTTTCAGACCCAGCAGCCATCTGCTCCGACGGGCCACTGAGTCACCCCACAGGCGGGGGTCAAGTTTGTGTGGAAGGCAGCCTTTTGGTTTGGAACAGGCTGGGGCTGGCAAACTATGGCTTATAGGCCCCATTTGGGCCACTTCCTGTTTTGACAGATAAAGTTTTGTTGTCACACCAAGCCATTGTCATCTATGTATCGCTTGTGACTACTCTCGAGGTACAGCTGCAGACTTAAGCAGCTGCGACAGAGACTTAGTAACCTGCGGAACCTCAGAGTCACTCCCTGGCTTAGCCAGGCTGGAACCCCAGCCTGTCACATGCTAGGTATGTGACTTTGAACTAAGAAGGCCATCTCACTAAGCCTGTTTTCTCACCAGAGAGCTGGGGCCAGTCACAGTACCACTCCTGCATGTGGCCTGAGCAGCTGAAATGGCATCACACACTTCGCAAGGGGCTAGTACAAACGAAGTATATGTTGGTGGGTATGTGATGTTACCTAGAAAGTGACCAATAAAATTTGATTGGAGAAAATGAAGATGATACCTATGACATGGATTGTCATGTAAAAGAATGGCTCATGCTTGTGAAGACACTGGTGAAGAACCCATATAAGTGTTTATTATTGTTATAAATATCTGAAATGCTTTTGAAATAACCCTTTGCTTTTAGTAATATTTATACTTTAGGTTTTTTTGAGGGTGTAGATGAATTTAACATTCAGAGGGAAAACACTCTCATTTTACACTCCCAGGAACCACGACCTCTGACCTCCAGCTGGCAGCTGGGCCTGCTCAGAAGGAGAACCTGAGAATTCTTCCGGCTACACTCGGCCTCTGAAGTCCAGGGCTATGTGACTTGAAGTCTGAGTGTTGTCTTTGAACTCTGGGGTAGAAGCTGTTCAAGAGTAAGCTGTGAGATACAGAGGCAGGCTTGGAGCAGGGTGAAGAGCCCAAGAGACACTGAATCTCCACACCTTGGACTCTCTGGAGGCCAGCAGGGGTGGCCAGGATGGACCACACCAGCCACCTGTTTTCCTGGAAGGGTCATGAAGCAGGAGCCTGCAGTCGCTGGCTTCGGTTCACAGCTATTAACTGAGCACCTAGCACATGCCAGGAGCTAAAGGTTTAGCAGGAAGGAGCCAAGGCCTCTACCCTTGGCCACTACCCCTGGCGCCCTTCTCCTGGGGGCGACAGATGGACAAATAAGCATTTGGGTAATCTAGCCTATGATAAGTCTTCATATTCTCTTGAGAATTTCAGGTCCACCACACAGTGCTGTGAGGTCTGACCAAAATATACAGCGAATGTTTTAATTTTGTTTTTGTTTTTGGAGACTGGGTCTTGCTTTGTAGTATAGGCTGGCCTTGAAGTACGTGGCCCAAGGCTGGCCTCACATTTTTGGCAGTCCTCCTGCCTCAGCCTCCTGAGTGCTGGGATTACAGGCACTCAAGTAACCACACCCAGGTTGAATGTTTATGTTGTTTAAAAATGCATTCCATTCAAGACAGAAGGCATGAGTCCCCATCAAAAAGCTCCCTGTCCATATTTCTCCACTGTTCTTGCTACTTTCTGAAGCAGTTCTGTAAGTCCTCTTTTATGAGTGTCTTTGTGAGAAGTGATAAAAAATACAATGAGTGCTGCCGCTGCTGCTGCTGTACGCCTTCCCATGGAAAGGCAGTTCAGAAGAACATCACAGTGTGCCAGTGTGACTTCCACAGTAATGCTATAAACAGTTTTTAAATGAGATAATCTTCTTATTTTTTGATCATGTCTCATATGTTGATAAACTGCAAAATCTGCACCCAGCCATGTGGGCTACTGATGGCAATAGTTGCGAGTGACAGCTTCAGAGCAAGGAACACCAAGTCAGGATTGAACTGTGAGACTCCTTTGTTCCAAGGTATTAAGACATTCAAGAGGACGGGTGTGCAGCTTTAAACACGTGTGGACCTCTTCCTTAAAAAGTGGTCCTGAACCTGGGTGCAAACTTCTTGTGTCTCCAATGCGGCTCTTCAGAGGAATGAGCTGAAGCTTCCCCATTCTGACATCAGTAAGGACACCAGAGAGTTAGGTGTGACTATGGTGCTTGGCGGGGGCAGAGGGGACAAGCTCAGCCATATTCCTGATGCTCTCAGCTTGCTCCGATGGCTGTAGGTCACCTTATAATAATAGCTGCTGTTTTATTGTTCTTATACAGCAGCTAAGATAAGACACACAGCACCGCTGGGCACTGTCTCCTTAGCTCTTCACTGATGCTTGTTCATTTTATTCTCATCAAAGCTCTGTGTGTACCCTGTTGTTCTAGTGCACATAGGCAAGGAAACTGAGGCAAGAAGAGAAGCCGCCTGCCAGGGGTTGCATAGCCAGTCCATGGAAGAGTCTAGATTTAAACAAAGGATCGGGTGCCCGGATCAGTGCCCTCGCCTTCTCACTGCCCCACGACACTGACCCCAGTCCTGAACTCAACAGTCAACATGGAATTTTCACCCTTGCAAGGGATTGTTCATCCCTTTGTTTGCTCTTTTGTCTCCTCCCTGACTCCAATGAGACCCCCAGGAGAGGCTACAACGCCCTCCCCACTGTGCCCCCAGCTTCCGGCACACAGTAGGCCCTCCATATACATCTGTCCAACAAAAGCAAGCAGGATTCTCGTAGCCAGCCGGAACACCTGATCCAGAGTCAAGACACAATTGTTTAGATTTCAAACCTAAGCTGGAAATTTTGTTTTGGGGGTGTCCCCTCCAGCTCCAGGAATCAGCCAGCCAGCTTCTGGCTTTCCTCAGTCGGGGTTCCCCCATTGTGCTTGCAGTGGGCGATAAAAAAAAAAGGTGCCCTAGGGCCCAGTTCCCACCCTGGCAGGCTACAGGGCAGGGGTGGGGCTCTGGCAGCTGGGCCCACAGCTGTCCACTGGCCCTGTACCCACCTCAGCTGTCCAGCAAGGCCCCCCTGCCAACCCCACCCCGTGACACAGCAGAAAGTGAAAATCAAGTTGCCCCTGCTGGCAGGATCTAGGTGCCCACTGAAGCTGCCACCCAAGCACAGCACTGTGCAGCCCGCTGGGTAAGTGCCCCTTGAGACCAAGGGTGCTCCCTGCCCTGCCCTACCTGCTGCAGGGCCCCTAGCGCCTGCTGCCCTCTGAGCTGGTGCCCTGTTCCTGAACTCTGCCCTAACCCTCTGATTTCACTCTGGCCTGCTCCAGGCCAGCTCTTCTTCCCATTTCACTGGGCAAACTAAGGCTTCAAAGTGACCCATCAGGGACAGAGCTGGCCAGGTCACTGGCATCCCAGAATGGAGATAAATTGGATCTACTATGCAGGGATGGACGTAGGCAGGGCTCTGGTGTTCGGACCCAGGGACTACGGGACATCCAAGTTTGGTCCAGCTGGAACCCTGCATGGGTTTAATTGGCAACTTACTCCCCCTACCATCAACTAGAGGTCCAGAAAATCCCTAAGAGAAACATGATAGGAAGAATATATGCAATGTGTTAATTATTGAAACTGTCCTACCAATTTGAGTTGAAACTGTCTCATTGCTATTTGTTTATCAATAAAATTATGGGGGAAAAAAAAAAAGAGAAACATGAATCCTTTCCAAAAGCAGGCCTATGAAACTGCAAACTGTAGTCTTCATTTCTGTCCCATGCTCAGGCCATCTGTACTCAATTTACTGTGTACTTTTCTTTCAGAAAATGGACTGGATTCTTACGTACATAAATCAGAGAGAAAAAGGAGTCCTATCTCCACCAACACATTGCCATAAACAGAAGTTAGCCATGGGAAGAATCACCTATTTCAGTAATTTCTGTCTTCAGCTAGATACCTTTTAAAGTCATAACAGCAGATGTGCATGAGAGATTTGGGAAACTTCTAGTCCAAGCTGTGGGTCATGTATGAGGCACTGGAGGTCCAGAGAGGTTGAGTCATGCCCTGGCGTCACACAGTAAGAATCACAGACCGTGGGCTGGATCATAAACATGGTTGCTTCCAGAAACTCAGGTGTCCTGCTGGACTGTGGTTCCCACTCCTGCCTCAGTTGCTTCTGTGTGTAAGTATCGTGTTAATTAATGCATTACCTATGTGCAAAGCACTTGCTGAGTTGTACATCATTTGAGCCCACACTGGATATGTCCAAGAACTCTTGGAGGATAGAGCAAGGAGTGTTAGCTCTCCCTTGGCAGATCGGGAAACAGAGGCAGAGGCTGTCTCAGGAGCTGGCAGGTGGGCCATGACTGCCAAGGGCCCCCTGCCAAGGTGAAGATCCCAGAGGCCCAGCAGGAAGGACCAGCCCTCACCAAACAGGTCTCTCTGGTTTCCTCTGCCCTTCCCCACCTTCCCTACACCCCAGAAGCAAATGCTGATGTAGCCACAGCCAGCCTTTTTCCCAGGCTGAGCTCTACCATTCTGCCCCTTGAGGGCAAAAGGCAAGTTTGGTAACCAGCGTTCATGTTTGTAGGTGGCATCCTTTAATTTGGGGAACGGAGGGTGGGGGCACTGACTGGTTGTAAGCACAGTGCGGTAAGGACAGATCCGCCAGGGGAACCAGAGGGCCTGCAGGAGGAATGCGTGGGGACACCCTGCCTCCTCTGTGCGCTGCTGGAGGAGCTCAGAGCCGCTGTCTTCCTGGCCCGGGGACCCCGAGGAATACTGCAAGAGCAATAAGGATTTTTAGGGGCATTATGATAGTGGAACGGAAACACATCTGCCCCCAAAAGTCCCTCATTTTCCCTGCGGTAACCAGCTGGCAGGAAGTGGGGGCTCTTGGAGCGCCAAGAGCCAAACTAAAAAGGAAAAAAACATACAAAGTTAGAGCAAACTTTAAACAAGTGGGCGCTTTCAGGGTGTGTAACAGCTCACACAGGCTCCTGAAAGGACCCTCACCATCCTCAAAAGAGTGGGGTAAATATGTCTCCAAGCCGTCACCCCCTCCGCCTGGGACCCCAGTGTAGGGTCCCGAAATGGTCACACAGATGATTCCCGAAAGCCAGGTGACCCCTAGGAGTCTGCAACGCTTGCTCCAAACCCCACATGGTTATTCCAACTCTCACTGATAATCAGAGCCAAAGCCCACACATTGATGCCTCCTCCTCTGCCTTAGGGGGACAGCCCATCAACTTTGAGACCCAGATGGAAACATCCGGAAGGGAAGCAGTTGCTTCCACAGCTGGATCAGCAGATGGAGGCTTGAGTAGCAGAGCTGAGTAAAGCGTGTATCACCAGCGGGCGATGCCACTGCTCAGGTGGAGGTGCCCTCTTGGGTCTGCCACTGAGGTCTGAGGATTTAGGGATCAAAGCGCATAGGACCTTGGCAGTCTGTGCAGCAAGCCGTTCCCATGCCAGCCTGCACCCGAGGGCCTTAGAAGGGTTAACGCTGGCACCACGGCTGACACCTGAGGAGGAGGCTGCACACTCAGCAGCCTGGCATATCACACTGGGCCATCTTGCAGAAGAGAAGGGCTGAAAACAGCCTCTGTGAGTTCTGTGAATGGAAGTGGCCTTATCGCTGCTGAACGAAAACAGGGCGAAAAGCCTTCCCAACACATTTCCAGCCCAGAACTGGCTCCCTAGACGGCTACAGGCTCCCTGGCACCCAGTGCATGGTCCCAAAGCTTTGGCAGAGTCTCCAGACATCAGGGCCAGGCCTGTGAGGAAGCGATTCCTCCCCTGCCATGTGACAGTTGGCAGCAGGGCTCAGAGCTCCCCTTTCAAGCAGCACCTAAAATATTCTCTGGGTGAACCTGCAGCTAAATATGGGAGGGCCCAAGAGCACGTCATCAGGGCCCTTGAATGCCATCCCAAGACAATCAGGAACTGACAAGGCCTTTGGTGGCCTGGAGTCCAGTTACTGGGGCCAAATGGGAGTCCCAGAGTTTGGCTGACTTGGGCCTGGGCCCAACTTCTCAGAGCTGGCACAGCGATGCCAAGGCTCAGCCGGCTGCGCCCCTCTCCCTTGCAGGCTTGTGCCCAGAATGCCCACTCAGCCCTCACCTGGAGACCCCCCAACTACCTCGAATACTGGCCCTTTTCCGGCCTAGTGCTCCACACCTCCAGTCCTCGGATAGTCTTACAACACTTCCTTCCCATGTCTTGGTTTGCCTCCTGGTCTATTGGGATGTTGGAATGGTGGGGGGCACCCTCACACCTGAAGAAGAGACCAGCAAAAACAAATGCACCATAGTCCAGCAGTGATCCACAGCAGAGAGGCTGCGTGTTGCTTGTACTGCAGGAGCGAACCTCTGCGGTAGTCTTTTGCAGTCACCATGCACTTACACAGGCTGGATTTGCTCTGCACCTGTGCAGCAGGGACAGTGTCACCTGTTTACCTCTGAGCCTTTGGAAAGTTACACTGAGCAAAGGGTGGTACTGCCCCTGGGGCCCTAGCATCCACAAACTACTGAACCCCGCAGAATTTCTGGGGAAGGTACACTGGGAGCCGTACGCCCAACCTCTGACTACACTGCTGCTGCCTGGGTCCCAGGAGCAGAGACCTCCAGGCACCTGTTTGGAGCATGCTTGGGCTCCAACAGTGGTTACGTTCGGTTCTGTCCAGGCCTCGGCTGGCATCAGTCCAAGCTGTCCTAGGCACAGACAACAGAGGCCCGGGCACTGATTTCATGTCTGATTCCAGCAGGACAGTTGAGTCTGCTGCTCCTCTGAGAAAATTTTCACACCATAAGGTTCAACTAACTTCAGGCTCAAGCCAGCCACTGACTACTCTCCCTGCCCAGCCAAATCTTCAAGAAAAGCTTAAATGGGCCACACACACACATACACATTCCTCTTGCCAGAGCATTTTCAAATGGCTTTCTTGTGACACCAAGATCTTTGCATTTTCTAGGGTGCAACTGCTCAGGGAAAAAAGTTTACATTTTGTAAACTTAGGTGTTTTCTAGAAAGCACCTAAGTTTTGGTTTTACAAGGTAAAACCAAAGCCTTTATTTTAAAGTTTTGTAAATATTTGCCTATGTTCCCCGCACCTGGGCCCGCTGGGAAGGCAGCTTCTGAATGCTGGCTACTTTGCAAAGAGCTCATGAAGGGAGCTGGGGGCTCAGTGTAGTGAAGGGTGATGGAGGAACCCCAAGATCTGCTCCTCAGACACTGTTTCTTTAATGGCACCTCTCCCTAAAAGCACCAAAGCTCTGAGGCCTGAAAAGTCTACAGTTGTTTACATCATGTTTGTGGGTGTCAGGGTTGTTGTTTAAGGTTTATTTTCACCTCAGTCCAAATCTAAAAGACTTGGACTCAGCGGGGCTGCACTCAGGAAAGGAGGCAAGAAAGAAAATTCTATCTTAAAGGAACACGAATCAACAATGTTTTATTTTGTTTGTATGTACACTTACATTCTGGCAAGAGACTCTCAAGTACAGAGTTCGCCTTCACTTTTCACCAGACTAATTTTTATCCTCATGCCTAAAATAGTGGTATTTACTTTATAGCCCAAACTAGAGGAGTGGGAGGTGCACCTTAGGGAGCTCTCAGTTTATCTGGTAAGAATCTTTTTTTCTTTTCTTAATGATAGGGTTGGAATGCTGGGACCATGACATACAGGGAATTCCCTTGTGGGGATTTTTCCAGCTTTCATGAGTTTGAGTCACAAATGTAGCTGGATTTTGAACAAAGTATCATTTTCATTGCACCTCTGACTATTTTACCTCTAGCCACACTTTATTCTTTTCTATTAATTTTTATGAGTTATACACTGCTAAGAACTAAATTCAAAGTTGCTATGCTTTTTTCCTTTTTTTGCCTAAATCCACACCTCCTGGGGTGAGGATAGCAACGGCTTAATGAAACTTCACACACAGAAGCAAAAGGAGAAAAGCCAGAGTGGGTGGATTCAACAGCTCCACATCAAAATTTCTTTTTCTACTTGTTGGTCGGGGAGCAGGAGGGGGTAAGAACATAGAAAGAACTTGTGGTTATTTGCTGAATTAATGACGGCACCTCTCCCTGCTGAGTGTGACTTATCATCTCTTCACCGTACTACTTAGCCTACTTGTAGGCTTGGAGAGGGAAAGGTTTGCTCCATGTAGTCATTAGTGCATGCATGGTTTCAGAGGGCCAAATGTAAGCAATGCCTGTGCCTGGGGGATGCTCACTGTAGAGCAGAAATTGTTTCACATTTAGAACTAAATTCTGTCCAATTTTCCACACTGAACAATTCAGTAAGTTTAACATTCAGTTTCATCCCCTCGATTATAGCTCAGTATCTTGGTGTAACATTCAGTGTTCCGGCCTCATTAATTCACATAAAACACCCTATTTGTAGAAGTATCATTAAAGGTTAATTTAATGAGATATCCTTATTTAGCAAGGCAAATAGGATCTGACAGCTCCGGGTGGCAATTCAGCAAAGCACAAACACAAATTCACAATGTGACAAGTTCCCTGGTCAAGTCACGCTGGAATTGCGGACTCCTGGAAATTGTGCTGTTTCACCGTGTTCCATAATAAAGCCAAAGAGCTCTGAAAAGTAAAGAACTTTCTGTCAAGGCAGCACAAATGTCAACTGTGTGTCCACGTGCCATGTCTATCAAATCACTAGATCGTTCATCAAGAACTCTGTGTTCAAAAGTTTTTCAGGTACAGCTAGGGGGGTGGGGGTTCTATTCCCTGCTGTGAGCCCTTAATTTAAATGCAGATTTGGGAATAATTAGGGATGTGGCGCTGGAGACACGGACACATATGAATTAATACAACTCAGTAAAGTTAAAAGCCTGAGGGGAGCTTCTGTACCACAACACCCTTACCTTAGAGGCTCCCTTGAACATATTGTCCAGATTTTTAACTAAAATGCCTTCAATGTCGAGATTGCAAGGAATTGCAAAGAAATACCGCAATTCCAGGTGGAAGGAAGCAGCGGGCTGCTGCTCCCTTGACAAATATAAAGAGAAACCTGATGTCTTTAGGGTTTCTCGTGTTAGTGGTCCTTTTTTTGCGGGGGGGGGGGCGGATTTCAAACTCTTTGATACAGCCTGCCAATGCTGTCCACTACTACATTTCATTAAGTCCTGGGGAGAGGAGCGGTGGGGAGCTATACTTTCATCTCCTGGAAACTCTTCAGCCTCTCCAAGAGAGGCCCTCGAGAGGCCCCTCGAGATCACCGCAGGTCCAGCACACGGAGAATACACGCGTTAAGAGCATCCCACCCTCACTCACCCTGGCCTTCATCTTGTCCCAAGCCGCAAGCCTCCCACTCCCCAGCCGATTTCAGAGGAGCATGCTGGGGAGTCGCTCTCCACTCTCTCTCCAGGGGCTGCCGGGGCCTGAGTCCCTCGCTGTCGAGAATGACCCCAAAAGCGGGACTTTGTGGGCCAGTTGGATAAAACATAAACTCATCTCGCCCTCAAAACCCCGATTCTGGGCCCACAGCCTCCGGAGCCTCCCTCCGTGCACTTGAGTCCCCTTCACAGCTCCCCGCGCCGCTCCGGAGCGAGCTGCCTGGGAGGCAGGATTTGGGAGAATCCTAGATCTTTAAAGGAACCGTTACCGGCTTTTCCCTCAGGAAGGCTTTTCCTCCCCGAAAAAGCGAGGGGCTGGCCATGGGAGGAAGTGGGGGAGCATTTTTCCATCTCGTGGGAATGTCACCTCCACCTGAGAGCAGTCACCACTTGCTTGTCGCTAACACTTCGGCGCAAAACCCAGAAAATCCCAGGGGTTCCCCCAAAGTTCTCAGCAAAGCATCAATCGAGAGTCTGAGGCGCCTCTAAGGTTCCACCTCCAGCTAAATAAAGTTTAGTTATTTATGCCCTTAATTGTCACTCATTAAAGTCCAATTTGCTCGCGTCCAGATTGGAAGACTTTATTCCCACCCTAACAAGTCCAATTAGCCGCAGGCTCCAGGAAGGCCGCCCTCTCGCGCACACCTTTTCTCCCCATTTTAACCCCCTCCCCTTTTCACAACTTCTCCTAAAAATAAATTATAAATATGGATGTGTCCTCAGAGGATCCGAGCGGCACATTCCAGCGCTCCCTTCGACGGGTTGGAAGCAGGAGAAATCAGAAACGCCACTCCCCCAATCTCCAAATCAAAAAGCCTTTTATGTTTTCCTTTATTTTTCTAACTTTTTCTTCCTCTAACTTGGTGTCTCGGGCCCAGACGGCCTGATCCGCACATCGGAACCTAGCTTTTACTTATTTCAATTCCTGTCCATTAAGGCTAAAAGCAACGTGCCAGCATCCCCTGCTCCTTCAGGGAGGGGGGCCCCTAACTTTATCTGGGGGACGGCGGGAACTCTCTGGGGACATCTTCCCCGCTCCTTCCGAGCCTCCGGGGCCCGGTCCCCCGAGACGCGCGCGACCCAGCCGAGGTGCCGGCTTGACCCGGGACGCACGTGGAGATGCGGGAGCGGCGGGGGCGCGGGCGGCCTTCTTGCCCCAACGCGCAAATATCGGGGTCACGCAACGAGTCGGTTTCCCGAACGGGCTTTCCGGGGTGGGGGCGGGGTGGCTGGTTTTCCAACCACTCCCTTAATTTCCAAGCACAAGCCTTAGGGCGTAGGGGGCTACGTCCCGAAGGTCCCACCTCCCGCTCCTCTGGGGAAGGGCCTGGGGTGAGGGACCCTCGGGGTGGCGGAAGCGGCGGTGAGCGCAGCCCAGACAGGTCGCGAGGGGTCCCCGAGGAGCCGCCACCTCCCTGCTCTAGCTCCCACCCACCCTCCAGGCAGACGCCCAGCACCCCCTCGGTCCGGGGGCCTGGGCACCCACCTGCCGCGATCCCCGCCCCGCCCCTGGGAAGGGAGCCGAGCAGCGACGCTGGCAGACTCACCACTGCCTCCCGCGGGTTCAGGGAGCCCCCCGGGGCTGCGCCGCCAGGGCTCCGGCCAGCGTGCGCGGGGCGGGGTGCGCCCCGCGGGCCCTGCAGCCTCCGCCTCGATCGGAGCCCAGCCTCGAATCCTTCCTGGCGGCGGAGCGCGGCAGGCCCGGGGCTTCCAGCAAAAATCCGTCCCTCCCCAGACAAGATCCAAATGATGGGCAGGGGGAGTAAAAATCCTTTTCTGCAGAGAGCGCGCAGCCGACGGGGCTGCACCGGGCCTCCGCGGTCGCAGCCGCCACAAAGCCGCGCCCCCACCCCCCCGGCCCCCGCCCCCCTAGCGCCCTGTGGCCCGCAGGGGGCGGGGGCTGGGCGGGCCGGGGTTGGCGGCTCTAGGGAGGCGGTGGCGGCGGCCCAGGCTGCAGGCGGCTCCGCCCCGGCCCGGGAGAGGGCGAGAGCTGGAGCCGCGCGCCGCCCGGTGGGTGGGGGCGGCGGCGGCGGCGGCGGCGGCGGCGACGGTGGGGGCCTTGGGGGTTGGTGGCTTCCTAGAAACCCTCGCCTAATATAGTCTCAGATAGGGGCATTCCTAGAAATGCGGGGCGACGTCAGCCTCGGCCCTTGGGGACAGAACCTGGGGTTCTCCAAACTGAGGAGACAGGGGAGGGGCGAGGGTCCCTACTTCCAGTATCCCTTTCGCCCGAGTAAGGGGAGAGGAATGCTCCAAAAGTGCTCGCTGAAGGGAGCGTGAGCTGGGGGCTCAGTGGTGCCTGAAACGGGTCGCATCCACGTAAGATCCAGACCCGTCCTCTGAGCTGTCCCCTTCTTTCAGTTGCAGCGGCGTTTCAACCCTTCCCCCAATTGTCAGCACCCATCCCCTTGAACCTAGGACTGGCACCGTGCCAGGCGAGTCTCCACCTCTTCCTCCGGCCCCTGGGGACCCTGATCTACTCTAGGATAACTGCAGTCCCCTGGAAATCCCAGACCTGAAATTGCAGGGACACTCTCCATTCCCAAGAACTCCCCAAAATACCAATTCACCTTCAAGCCAAAAAATAAAGTTGAGGTTTCTCCTCTCCAAATCAATGTCACTTTATTGCATCCACAGTCCCAGGCCCTGGGGGATGTGTTGGAAATTGGGGGAGCGTGGATCGTGAGGGTGCCAGGGAGGAACCTTAGCCACGGACGTCCCCACCCATGTGGTACTTTGATCTCAGGCTAAGTGGGAGCCTTGTTCCCCCACCCTGAAATCTGTACCACCAATCGCTATCCAGGGACCCCAGCTCCATTGCAGAAGAGGCCCCTCTTGTCCAAAGAGGATCCAAATAACCAAGACAGGATTTGCCGGTCTCCACCGCCCAGCCTCTCTGCGTGAAAACGTGACTGGACTGAGCCGCTCAGGATCATAAAAAATGTATTTGCTGTCCTCTGTTGGCCAACGGGTGTCACTCTCAGGAAACATTTTACCCAGCCCAGCCAGCGCTCCTGAGCTCCAGGACGCCCAGAGTGCTGCCCCCGCCCCCGTAAAGGGCGTGGACTAGACAGCGGCCCCCACCATCCTGGCCTCCTGCCCACCTGCTCCTGAGGCTCCCATGGCTTCAGCTCATGTCTAGGACTTTGAACCAATGACCCTGTGGCTCATGTCCTCATTGGGCTGTCACTGCAAACGTGAAGCAAGGCAGTCTTGGGGGTGGGGTTCACCGTGGGCTGGGGACCCTGGTACCTCAAAGAATGCCTTCTCCTGCAGCAGTTTGTCTTCAAGGAACCTGTCTCAGAGGGAGAGACCCAAGTCAATAGATGATTGCTATGCTGCTGTCCTGAACAAAGGCACAGGTTCTGAAGCCACTGTCCTGCACCTGGCACCATGAGAAACTGCAGCTGGACTACGGAGCCCTTGTCCCTGGTGAGCAGCTCCATGGAGGCGCTGCATCCTCACCAGCGCCTTTGGGAGGCAGATTGACAGAGTGAATCCACCTCCTTTCTGTGACTTCTCACCAGTGTGGGAGACCTTGGGTACTGCTTAACCTTTCTGGGCCTCAGGTTCTTCACTGGTAACATGAGGCAGGAGGACTGCAAGTTCCAGCTCAGCCTGGGCAACTTAGTGACAGCACTATACTGTCTCAAACTAAAATAAATAAATAAATAAATAAATAAATAAATAAATAAATAATTGGGTGGTGGTAGTACAGAGAATCAAACTCAGAACCTTGTGCTTGCTAGGCAAGCAATGCGCTGCTGAGCTGTATACCTGCCTCCTCCCCACCCCACCCCCCAAAAAAAAACTTTTTAAAAGGGTGAGGATGCAACTCAGTGCAAAGGCCTTGGGTTTCAATCTGTAAAACCAAACAAACAACACTTCTAAAGCAGGTTTATAAAAATGATAGTTTTGCAACAGGTTATAAACATCTACATGGAACAAACATACAGACACATACTTTAAGGTGCAGCCATCATGCTAGGCACAGGACGGTGGGTCCAGGAAACAGGACCTTTGCACGATAGCCCTCTGCCTCCCTCAGCCCCTCAGGACTTGGGACCACCCCTGTGGCATCTTTGGAAAATGTTAAGAATCTAATCTAAAAAAAAAAAATTTTTTTTTTTCTGAATACAAGGGTTAGGCCAAGAGGGATTAGGCCAGGGGTCCTCCCTCAACAAGAGGTCTATGCCCCACACCACCCAGCCTTGGACCCTGGAGGAGAGCAAAGAGAAAGCCTGCCATTGTGTCCTTTACCCCTGCTGGGATGGTGCTTGTCATCCTTGTAAGGAGCAGTGGAAATCTGGGTCAAGAACAGCCAAAGGAGCCTGTACACTCTTCTGTGCAGGTCCTTGGGTCGGTGACGTCAGGAAGTAGAGCCCCAGGCCTCACGATCCCTCCTGAACCTTCAGTCCTTCCTTGCCTTGCCTTTCTTATGCAGTACTGGGGGTGGAACCCAGGGCCTTTGCACTGAGCTACATCCCCAACCTTTTTATAAAAATTTTAATTTTGAGACAAGGTCTCACTAAGTCACTAAAGTCTGCAGGGTGGACTTGCTGTCTTCCTGCCTCAGCCTCCCAGAGTGCTGGGATTACAGGCATGTGCATCAGTATACCTGACTTTTGCTTTTCCTTGTGAAATAACAATACAGAATAATTCAGTGCCCTGGGTGCTTCTGTTCTGCCTGCTTGAGATTTGGGACAAGTCTTGATGAAGCTGAATTTCACAGAGGGCTCTCAGTGTGTTCCACAAGGAGCACAGCAGAGAAGAGTCAGCAGAGCACCCCATGAGGCAGGAACGGGCCTTTTCCCCACTTGACAGGCGGGAAGACTGAGGTCATGTCAGGGAGGCGACGCTCAATCAGGAAATGCTAGGACCATGGTGGGAAGCACCCATGGCTTCCCGGGAAGGGCCTTTGGGAGAAGCCCCTTCTTCTGAATCTTCTCACATTCAGGTGGGGAGTGTCATGATGCACCCTGACAGCTTCTAGAGCTGGAGGAGGCAGGCAGGCTTGCTGCCCCGTGGAGAGAGAGGAAGCCACGGGCCCACAATCATCCTCTAGGCTTCCCCATTTCTGATCAGACTTCTCCTTTGGGTGAGCCCCGAACACCGCCTGCAGCCTCCCACCTGGGGAAGCAAGATCTTGCTGTCCAAGCCCAGCCATGTGTGGGCACAAGTGAGTCCCCTTTCTGCTTTCTGGCCTTTTCTCAATTACATTCAGTCCATTCATTATCCCCTGCTGCTCATCTGTGAATCCTAGTAGGGCTTGAGAAAAATTTGTTAGAAAGCAGGAAAACAGAAAGAAGGACTGGAAGAGGGACAGTGAGTTATAACAGTAGGACACCCAAAGGATTCAGTGGTAGGATACCTGAGGCATGCTTTGTGGGCTCGCATGTACTAAGTGCTCAAGAAACCGGTGGTAGCAATTATCATTAGCAATTAAGTGCGGTGACGATGGACATGCCTGTGTACAGTATGGCTGGGGTACAAGCACAAAGGCTTCTAGTGCTCTCCTTTGAAATATGGTTGAGCACACAGCGGTCCGTGCCTGCAGTCTCAGAACTCTGGGAGGCTGAGGCAAGAGGGTTACAAACTGCAGCCCAACATGGGCAGTGTAGCAACAAACTGTGTATAAATAATAACTAAAACAAGAGGGGCTGAGTGTGTGGCTCAGTGCAAAGGCCCTGGCTTCAATTCCCAGTAATCCCTCCTCCCCACAAAATGGTTAGCTGTCCCTGGTATCCACCCCCCCCACACACACACACAACTGAAGCCAAAGTGGCACCTGATTAGGCCAACATGGCCTAATCTGTCCGTGGTCACCCAGGGCTGTAAAGCTGATATCTCCAGAGCTTCAATAGAGTGGCCCAAGGTTGCCAAGAAACTTGAAGAATACTAGGAAGTCTGGTCGGAATGGAAATGAAAAATCTGCTCAGCTTCCCTGTGGCCACTGAACTGCTTTCTGGGACCCACATGGCCGTGACTGCACACTGGCTCTTAGAATTTTAGATCTAATTCTTAGATTTCAAAATGAATGCTGTTGGATTTGGAGCTTTTCGCCCAGAGGTTGCGCTTGGCAGCCCGTGGGCTGTGTGGAGCCCACAGATGTGTTTCCTTTGGCCCACAGAGCATCTGAAATAATAATAAATTGGATGTAGTGGCCAACATTTTTAAATCAGGAAATTAAAAATTCAGATTTCTGGCTTTTCTTTTTTAAAAAAAGAATCATATGACCAAGAGATTTGGCGACAAGCTATTTTCCCACTGGCAAGTGCTGGTTGGGGCAGAGAAGAGACAGAGTAGGCAGGAGAGGCCGCTGGCTGCTGCAACGAGCATCCCCTGGCTGCCCGGGCACTGGCACGATGAACACAGGCACATTTCTTATTCATGTCACAGTTCAAGGAGATGGGGCTCGGGACACCATTGCCATCCATCAAGAATTGGGGATATTTTAGAGTCTATCCAACATGTGTTTCAAAAGAAGACGTGAGTTTCTTATCTGAGTTTGTTTCAGGAATTGTTACAGGAAAAAAAAAATTGTTACAGGTTTTCACATCTAGGGAAGCCTTGGGCTTGCTGGCAAGCCAGTCGGTTACGCTCACCTGAGTCAGAAGGGCAGGACCCAGGCAAGATGAACACAGTGCCGTGGGAAACGCTTCCTGGCTGGCCTGCTGACCTGTTGCTCACAGGGGCCTGCCACTGCCTTCTGCTTTCAGTGCTGCTCACTCCTGAAATACACTTCTGGTTTTGAAATGTAGTTCTCAGCTCATAAACATATACAAACCACTCACTCCTTTATTAAAAGGCCCATATTTTATTCTTTTCTAGGCATGCGATGTCAGCGGGGAAGAGGGCAGCCAGAGCAGCGTAGATGAACTGGTTTGGACTGCACTGGACTGGATCGGACTTCTCATTGGCGGGGCTGATGCCTGGGAGTCAGAGCTTTTCCCCTGGGGCCTGGCAGGACTCAAGTGCCAGCTGTATGTGAGCACCCATGTGCCAGAGACCACATATCTGTTTACTTTTGACATTTTTTCTTTGTTTTCCATAGTTAACTTTGTAAAATCTTGCCCAAAATGTAGTCAGTCTGAAAGTCACAACATTTCTCTTCATTGATGCCATGATAAGAAAATTTTCTCTGTAGAGTTTCTCTCCACCTTTTTACCCCACCCGAAGTTCTCCGCTATCAACAGCCGGCCTGACATGGAGACGAGATGTCGTCACATTGTAAGAAATTATAATCATTGAACACATATATGCATGTATCTCTTGCAAAATATATTTATTTTACAAAAACAGTACTAAAATTACAGTTACCCAAGTGGAATAAATTCCAGAAATCTGCTGCTGACACTGTCTAGTAGCTAACACATGATATCGTTCAGTTAAAAAAGTGTTGAAGAGCCTAGATCCCGTTCTAAGTGTTCCTACCACCTGCTGGCCGCACCAAAGTAAATGAATAAATTCAGAAGGACCCATTGTCTCGGTTACTTTTCTCTTGTTGCTGGGATAATATACCCAACACTCCAAATGAAGGAAGAAAAGGTTCATTTAGCTCACAGGGCAGGTTTCAGGACACACTTGCTGGCTCCAAGGTAGAGTGGCAAATGGCAGAGGGCAGCAGTTCACGGTGGCGGAAAACAGCAAAGAGCGAGAGCAAAAGAGGAGTAGCAGCTGTGGCAGAAAACATGTCTCTCTCCTTCCTTATCTTGCATTCAGGCTCTGCACGGGTGTAACACTCACACCCAAATCCCTGCATTGGATCATGAATTAATCACAATTCTAGAAGCCCACCCCAGTGACGTCATGAGGTTTTAGGGAGAGGGAACAACTAGACTCAAACCATAATACCCACATCGGTGATGGATATATTTATTACCTTGCTTGTGGTGATGTTATCTGGTGTGTATGCTTATACTAATTGTACCTTTTTAATTTTTTTAAATGTATTTGGTTGTTACAGGGTCTTACTACACAGCTCAGACTCCTGGTAATCCTGCTTGCAGCATCCCCAGCACTGGGACTACAGGTATGTGCCACTACGCTGGACTCTGGCCGGCTCAGCCCACCACGGGGGCCTGGCTGGTGCAGCATATGTGGTACCAGGGATCGAACTGCAGTCCCTGCATTTGCTTAAACTTGCCTAAGCAGGTGCTTTAGTCTGCTGCGCTATCTCACTGGCCCCTCATCCATTATATCTTAAAATATCCCCCCCACGCCCCCACCCCCGCCCCATGCTTGGAATAGAACCCTGGGCCTTGCATATGCTAATTAAGTGCTCTACCACTTAGCTACGCCTCCCATCCCCTTACAACATCCTTAAAACACAAAAACAGATCATCAACTTCTCTTACCTATCTGTATCCATCGTCACCCTTGAAACCAATGAATTAGTCACTCCTTCAGTGCTATCTATAATTCTATGAGGTCGCCATCTATGGAACATCTAACTGGTAATGTTAAAATGTTGTCATCAGAAGTCCATGCCAAGGGCTGGTGAGATGGCTCAGTGGTCTAAAGCACCT
>NDGN011448117.1:0-17197 GCA_002564285.1 Tympanoctomys barrerae
CACCACTGCACTCGGCAACCTTATTTGAAACCCAAAATCTTGAGTCCATACAAGCTTAGACTGGAATCTCCAAAACTGTGAGCCAAAATAAATTGCTACCTTTAGAAGTCAGTATCTCAAGCAGTTCTTTACACTGCCAGAAACCTGACTAACAAAAACATCCAGAAAAGAAAAATGAAATAGAGAATAGGAATGAAAGGTGTTATTCAATGAGTTGAGAAATTCAGCGATTTGAAAATAGTCTATGCCTAAGTAACTCATAAATGTGAATTATGCATACTAAATTTGAACATTAGCAAAAAAAAATCTTTAAAGCATTCAGAAAGAAAAGATACATTTTCTACTTTGGCATAAGAATTAGTGAGAAATCTGGCTTTTAAACAATAATTCTAGAAGTCAGAACATAGTTGTCCTTATGTAGGATACAGAAAATACCTGTAAACTTACTTTTATTATATATATTAGCTATCGTTGTGTAACAAATTACTCCAAAACTTAGTGACTCATCAGTAAAGAGTTACACCTTCAAATTTTCTTGGGGCTAAAATTGAGGAGTTTCTGGTTGAGGATCTCATATTAGGCTGAAGTGATCTGGACTCTTGAGTGGAACTGGAAGATAGTCCGGAAAAGGGCTTTCACGCACGGCTTACTGTTTCTCACCAGGTGTTAGCCAGTCTGTCTGGTTCCTTGCCCCTCCGGACCTCTCTGCAGCACCACCCGGCCATCCTCACACCCCAGCAGCTGACTTAACTAGAGAAAGAGATCTGAGAGAGCGAGGGAGCAGGAATGAAACGGAATTTCCTCAAAATGTGAGAATGCACAGAAGTGAGGAAAACATGGCACTAAATAATTCATGACCAGCAAACTCACAATCGGCAGTATGAGAGCCTCAATTAAAAAAAGGTTCTACCTCAACTAGGAATATATGGCTTCAGTAAATAACAATTTTGACCCTCCTGGATACGTTCACAAAAACAAATAAAGTGCCCTACACACTGATTTAGTAGTGACAGTGAATTTTAGCAAGGAGAGAGTTTCACAAACACAGAATCTGCAGACAATGAGGAGGAACTGGACACACTTCTCAGTCCTGAAATGAAACGTTTGCATGGCCTATTAGCAGAGAATTCTGGATCCTGTAATTTTTTTCAGGTCCAACCAGGACCAATTAGCAAGTCCTTACTTAGCAGTGTCAATGGGAAAAACCTGTTTTTGACACAGCAGAGTTTGGGCACAGCCGGTGCTTAAGGTCTCTGAAGGGAGCTGCCTTTAGAGACTCATCCATCACTGATTGTTTATCAGGTTCTCACTATTTATAGTCAGATTCCCCAACCACAGCTGTAGTCCTAGAACTCTCTATCTAAAGCTTTGTGAGTGGTCCAATCAAGAACGTCACATACAAGGAAGGAGAAACCTGGAAGATACTGTCCCCCAAGCTGCTGAAATTCTCAGTATTTTTCCACCTCCAGGCTGTCTCTTGTCCTTTCTAGCCCCAGTGCTCATGAACTTCCTTGGGATATAGCAGCATCCAGAAGACTCCCACCTCTCCACCTATGCCCATGACTCCAAACTCAGTGCATTGATTTTATGGCAGGAAGTAGAACAGGGGTATGCCCTCTCTCTGAGTTTTAAATTCCAACTTAAACCACTGCAGTGCAAAATGACAGCCATGATTGCTTCTTTCATTCTGACATGATATTTTACATGAATGCATCATAGGCTGGCAACTCAGCTTTGTCTCTAGCTTAGCTATACTCCTCAAATTATCTCTAAAGTAATACTTCAGAAGAGATTTTAGGAATTATTTTCTATATACTATTAAAAACTAACAAATGGGGGAAAAAACCTAGCTTAGTATATGGAATGGAAAACTTGAAACTGAGAGTTAGATTGACCAAAATTGAAATCTGAATTTTAGATTCTGAATCCCTTTCATAGCATAGCGAAGAACTTGAACTATGAGCTTGTTATGGTTTGTGTCTAGTTGTCCCCCAAAAGCCTCATGCAATCGTGAAAGGGCTACTGGAGTTTGTGATTGATTCTTGATCCGATGCTGGGATGATGGGTGTCAGTGCCCTGGGGCAGATGCTCTGCAGCACAGTGTAAGGAGGGGAGAGAGGCTAGATAGCTGCCAGAGCTGCTGCCACTCTGTTCGCTCTCTGCTCTTTGCTGCCGCCATGAAATGTTGCCATCTGTCATGTGCCACCCTGCCTTGGAGCCAGGCAAGTATGGACTGAAATATCCACAAACTATGAACTAAAGAAAGCTTTCCTTCCTTCATTTTGGGTGTTGGTATTTTTTCACAGCAACTAGAGAAAAGTAAGTGAGACGGGCCTGATTACTTTCTCAGTTGTTGTGTATCTCATATTTTTCCCTTGAAAATTCTGAAGAGCTGTGTGCTCATATCTGTGATATTTATGTCTTTGAATATAAGCTTCATAATGGCATCCCTGGAGTACAAATGTGATTGATTTGTTCAAGGATGAGAAAGCAGGCTATGTTTCAGAATTAATGAGTAAATAGAAGAGTGGGAGAAGGTGAATTGGTAAACATAATACCACACTTATCCAAGATCACATACATCACAGTATTCAGCACATTGCTTTCAGTCGGTCATTTGTTCATGTGGCTTTCCCTAGCCAACTGACTCCATGAAAGTAGAAACTATGATTCCTTCCTGCCTGCCCGCCTGCCCTCCCAGTACTGTATGTTTTTAAAATGGTAAATGGTTTATTCACTGAATGCATGAATTAAGAGGTGCTTTTCCATAGAACTTGTCAAAATTATGAAATTCCAAAAGTAAAACTCATGGTAAAATATCTGTGTTGATATTACCAAAAACATAGTACATACTTCTTATGAAATTTGAAATGGGATTGCATATTTTCCACTTATAATAAGTTAATAAGAGAGATACCGACATTTGGAAAGTATTCTTTCTATTTGTTATCTCAATTTCATCGAACTTTCAGTTGCTTTGCAACATGATATTACAGATTACAAATTTTGTCAAAGTGACTAGGATATAACATTGGTAAACTGTAAATTTCAGCAATGCATCACTTTCTTATATGCAGGACTAAGTAAAGGCTTTTCTATTGATAGTTACATTTGATTGCTAACATAGTTGGGAATAAACACTTGGTTCTATATGTGTAAAATGTTTTAATAGAGAAACAAAAATGCTAAAGCTCCATGATAATTCACAGATATATAAACATTACTAACACAATATTACCTTTATGATATGATTGCCTTTGATACAGCTACCTGGCAATTGAGCCTTAATCATTTTAATTTTCTTTTTAGAGATTCAGGCAAGTAAATTTTGAAAACTAATATAGTAGTAAAATTGTATTACCTCTGTGTATATAAGCGAGACTCCTAAAACCAAGAATCCATACAGTACAGTGAAAAAGTAAAGTCAAAATCATTCTGTGAATATCATCTGGAACAATATAAGAGACAGAAAAAAAATCCATGAAAACTAGAATAAAAATGAAGTGTGGCCGAAGCATAAACACCAGCAGGCCTTGTAAAAAGGCAGAAGCTGTGTGGTGTGGGAAGCTGACAGAAAAAGGAAACACTCAACCTGGGCTTGTGCATAGTGTAGCTCAGGGCACAAGTCAAACCAGAAATGAACAGTGACTCCCAAGGGGCAGAACCGAAAGCATCGCATCTCTTTGTGTACTTTGTATAGAAGGAAAACAGGCTTGAAGCAAGAATTTATAGACTCACAGGCAGTGGCTAGTGGTCTGGCTTTCTGGTTGGAGACCTGGAAAGAAAAGAACCAGGACAAGAAGAGCAAGTCAAGATAGAAGCATGTGGATATTCTCCAAGGAGTGAACACAGAGGTACAATTTCCAACCCACCTGTTAACATCCGCCATGACACTTAACAAGTAGATAAAATGTCTCAGCCAGTTAGCATCATCCGGCCTTTATCATGGGTCACCCCAGAACTGACATGAAGACCACATAGATGGAGTAGAGACTGAAAGAAGCTTCACATGGGTAGAACACGGATACAAGACATATCTAGCTAATTTTTCCTCTGATAATTCAACTTTTTAGCAACATAGAACAATTAAAAGCTCCTGAACTGGTACAGTTTGTCAAGGAGATTACTTGGTCACTAATAATTTCCATAAAAGTTGGTGGTCTTGCAGTCAGTGATGTTTGTAGAGACCCAATGATCTAGGGCAAGACAAGATAGTCCCTGTAATATAGAGACAAATATCTACATCTATTTACTAAGAAAAAGTGCAACATCAATATCCCTCTTTGAATTTTGGGATTACAGTACATCCTACTTGGACCTGTTAGCTACAATCTATGAAAATGAATAATCCAAGAAGCTGCTAGTTTTGTTTGTTTGTTTCCTTGCTTGCTTTCTTGCTTGTTTGTATTTTAGGAAAGGACCTACAGGGTATTCAAAGTCTCACTACTAGATCAGACTTGTAGTGATCTGCCTGTTTATAGCCTCCCAAGAGCTGGGATTACAGGCACATGCCACCATACCCAGTCTCAATTGCCATCTCAGCACTTCCTGGGGGAGGCGCACAGCAGGCACAGGGATTGAACCTCAGGCCCCTGCACCTGCTTGCAAGCGCTTTAATCTGCTGAGCTATTTGGCCAGCCTAAGCTGCTACTTTTGAGTAGAGTTTAGAATAAGAAAAACCTGTGCAGTTGATCTAGATACAATATAGAGTCAGGAATTTAGAGAGAAGCTATGCCATCTCCTACAGATAACTGTTCTCTGCTTGATTACTAACTTCAAATGGCTTTTGTGTTATGACTGGGTTTTACTCCTGGCATTAATAAAAACATGTTTAACCGTGAGTCAACACGTTCCTATGTGACTTGGAGGTGCTTATTATATTCTGGGTGATATTTTCTTTCCTACCAAGTCATTGAGTGGCTCATTCACAGCAGCTGGCCATCATCCAGCAGAAGAAATCTGTATGAGACACCTTTCAGTAAGTCACATGAATAAATGATAGAGGTTACTATGTCCCATATTCATGCATATACTTTCTCCCTCTTCACCTACAACTATGGGCTCAAGGAGAACATCCTATGACTAATGACTGCAGAAAATTAAATATGGCCTGGCAGCATATCCAGTACTATGTTCTCATCAAGGTGTCCGTGAAGGACCATAATAATGGAAAAATCTCTTAGTGGATATATTTGCAATTAGTACTTTTAACTTTCTGGCAGTTCTAAACTTACAGAAAACTGTAGAGACAGTTTAGGAAACTCTCATGCACCCTTCCCCTTTCAACTCCTTACCATGTTCCTAACAGTTTACTTCATCATTAATATTTTGTCTAGTGAAATGGATTTCTGAGAACTAGTCTTGACACATTACTTTTAGCAAAAGTCCACACTTTATGTTATGGTTAACTGTTTGTGTTATGTAGTTCCATGGCTTTGGTGCACAAATAATATTTTATATGTTTGTCATAGTACTTTACAAGGTAGTTTCTCCACCCTAAAAGACTCCTGTTCCACCTGTTCTTCTTCTTCATCTCGAACCCTGGACAGCACTGGCATTTTACTGAGTGTATAGTATCAGCTTTTCCAGTTGTCATTTCGGGGGCAATTATAGATGAACGTAGCCTTTTGAGGCTGGCCTCTTTTGCTAAGTAATGTGTGTCAAGAGTTGAGCTGGAAGGGACCGAGGAGCCAGATGTTGAGGTGGTCCACTGAGACGGTGAGCCCAAATTGCAGTCAGTGACAGGTCTTTAATTTCTTACTGGAATGGATAAGCAGGAGCAAGAGGAAAAAGTAGCAGTGGTCCCACTGTTTTCTCCATGGAATGGTGCTGGCGAAGGTGAGATGTGAGGGTGCAGACGGGAGGCTCGTGTCACTGTCAAGGCAGCCCTGAGCAAGGCTGCTGCTATTTAATGAACCTGGTGGGGAGGCCCGGGAGAAGCAAGTGATGGAGGACTGCAGAAGGACTGAAGGGTAAGTCAAAGTGGAGAAGTGTCTCAAAGGTCCTGAAGACAGGTGGGTGAGCATCTGAGTGGGCGAGGTAGTGGGGTTGAGCACGGGATCCCCTAATGGAGAATGTTTTTTGAGTGTGCACCACATCTGGTGGGCAGAGAGAGGCTGTGAAGGACCCCACGAAGTTTTCTGTGGTTGCTTATGGAAGGCAAGACTACAAAGTAACAGCTAGCATTCTTGGCCTGGAGCTGGATCCTACACCCTGCATTTAAATTTTCTCAGAAGCTTTTCCGGGATTTCTTTCTAACACTGAATACTAGCCCAACACGTGGACATGCCAGTTTGCTTATTACCTTTCGGATAACCTCCTACTTCCTTCCAACTTATAGATAGCTATTTGAAACGTGTATGTGCAGGTTTTTGTGTGGGCGTAAGTTTTCAACACATTTGAAAAAAATATCAACAAAGATAATTGTTGGACAGTATGTTAATGCTATGCTTAGCTTATAAGAAATCTCCCCCAATTTTTTTTCCAAAGCAGTATATTCTACATTCTGACAAGCAATACACATGAGCTCCATTGTTCCATGTTGTTTTGACATAGATATATTTTATTTATTTATCTATTTATTTATTTATTTAGAGACAGAATCTCACTGTGTCATTCAGTCTGGCCTTGAACTCACTATGCAGCTGAGGCTGGCCTCAGTCTCTCAAAAATCCTTCTGCCTCAGCCTCCTGTATTCCAGCATTCTTGAGAGCATTTGGTGTTGTCAGTGTTTGGAATGTTAGGCATTTAAAAAGGTATGTGGTAGTCATTATTGATAATTTGCACTTTGCTAGTGCTATTTTATATGGAGCACAATTTTATATGCTTATTTGGCATGTAGAGATCTCTCTTGGTAAGACATTTTTTCAAATAGTCTGCCTGTTTTTCTAATTGCTATGCTTTATCTGTTTTTACCTTCTTTCTGTGTTTCCAGGCAGAGTTCAAGCATATCCACAGTTGAATATTATGTATATAATTATTAATTTTATCTGTCTAAAATGATCCCAATAAAAGTCCCAGAAAAATCACTCTGTGGGCATGAAAACCTGATGCTAAAGGCCAAAGACCCCAAATAAATATAACATGGGAAGAGGGAAAAATCAAAGAATTGACTTAAAAACTGCAATCTACATTAATCAAATGACAGTGCCATTGATAAATGGGCAAGCATCAATAGAAAAGAATGGGAAGCCTAGAAATGGGCTTGGCCTATTAATACATGAACAACTAATCTTTGACTAAGGGGGAAAAAAAAAAAACCACTTCCAAAGCAAAAGAATAGCCTTTTTCAATACACAGTTTCTTTTCAGTAAATAGATATCTACATTAAAAAAGTCTTATCTCAAACCTTAAATCTTTCACAAAAATTAACTCCAATTAGTTCACAGTACTAAGCAGTCCTACAGGGTGAAAGCATTTGTTCGCATGTGAATTCTCATCAAACAGAAGATGGTAAAGTGAAGAGAATTACTCCATGGACATCTCATGACCTACTTCTCTGTTATCTGCACCATTCCACAGGAAACAGTACAACAAACACACCAGCCCCTATGTGTCAGTGTGATAGCACAGGACCAGATCCATTAAGAAAGATGCAAGCCCTGGGCATGGTGACACGTACCTGTAATCCCAGCATTGGGGAGTCAGAGGCAGGAAGATCTCTGCTAGGTGAAGAGCAGCCTGAACTATGTGGAAAAACAAATAAGTAAATAAAAAAGTAAATACAACAAAACAACTGAAATGAAATAAAAAAAACCAGACAATACAGTCTTTTGATCTCACTAGAATACATGTTCACTCTGGATAATGATTTACCTTCCTTACCCGTGATCTTTCTGCCCTGATCATTTATTTGTAGTCTTATTGTAAGAATTTCTTGTAGATCTTATTTACTGTCATGTTTTTGATGCAGCATGAATTCTAACAGTAAAAGTCCAACTGATACCATCCATGTAAAGTGAGACAGTGGACACACGGTTGTGCAGTTTCTTGGTCTTATATTTATCATAATTCTTAAGGAACATTGACATGGCCATTTGATGGCATCTATGGTGCCAGGCAGCAGATTTAGCTTAATGGCATGGAATAATGCCCTCAATGATCTTTTAAGTTAAAAATCCAAGTTTATCCTGTTTTTCTCGTATTCTTTTATGTAGATCTGAAAATTGAGGGATGGAAATGGGCACTCTATGAGATTACCCTTCTAAGGCTGTACGAAATCTGACTTTTTAAAAATCATCTCTACTGTATATTTGCCTAGAAATCATAGATTTCAAAGAAAGAAAGCTTTCTCAGAGATCATAGCAAAGCTTCAACCAGGTTACATTACAGTGCTTTCCATAAAATCAAAGGAGAGAATGCTGCTTGGATAACTAGTGCAACTTGTTCCAAAGAATAGAGGTGGAAAGGGGGATTTATGTATCTTCTAGTGTAGGTGATCCTGACTAATGAGAGGAAACCGGGTTGCTGTTCTCCAAGGAAGGTCAGGATAAAACTATCTGGAATGCCAGAGATCTTTGAGTTGCGATTAAAATCAGTTGAAACCCCATAACAACCCCAAACAGAAGGACACATGACTACCCAGGGATGGAAATTTTGTCACTTCACAGAGCAGAAAGCTTGATAATCCAAAAAGTATAGTGTAGGTAGTAGAAATAAGTATTTATAAATAATAATCATACTGTGATTGATTATGGGGAGCTGTGAGCATCTGTTTCTTTTATATCCATATCAAATACATACCCTTTTGCATATATCAACTGGTCGTTTCTCCCCTAATCCTCTAAAGTTTGTTATAAAATATACTGACAGTTAATTTTGTATCTCAGGACTGAAATTACAATACAGTACATCAAATGCAGAATGTGACTCCACTACAAGAGAAATTAATTTCTTCAAAGATCAAGTGAGGATATTGTGTATCCTCTCTTAGGACAGTTGTATATTTGGGGTGTGACAAATACAATTACATTAAGTTTGGGAAGAGCATGGCTTTTCTATTGTTTTTATTTGGAAATTAAATTAACTATATTTAAAAGGGATATATGAAGAGATGCCAAAAGGACAAGGAGTGATCTATGGGAACCGTGTATTGGGTCATCTTCTGGAAGCCAAAACTACATTTCCCAGAATTTCTTTCTGTGCCTGGTCCAGCTTGATATAGACCACAAGAGACTACTCACTTGAGTTTTAGGAGGCAAAAGGACGCCACATTGCTTGTGTTGCAGAGGTCGCAACAGTGGTCTCAGGTAGTGTTGCAACTCTCCGGTGTTGTGATGATGGACAGCTGCAGCTCAGTCCTTGTGGTGGGGCCGGGGGATGGTCCTGGCTCCTGCAGTAAGTTCCCGGATGTGTCCTCCTCAAGGCCCTGATAGCTGGAGCAGTGGCATCGCTGAGATGATGCATGCACTAGTTTGTCTTCTCTGGTCTTCAACCTACCTTTGCGTGCAGAATCCCATCTTTCCTTTCAGGGTCTCTTCACACTCAGCACAGAAACCGTGGCTTCACTGAGACAGAATAATCCTTTGCTGCAGTGACATAAGGTCAAACTCCTATGCAAGGTCACGGGAATAGCTGATGTCACTCACGGCAGTTGTTGCCCAGATCTGATCCTATACTTGTCTTACACAGTCATCTTTACAAAGACAGTCTCCTATGTCTCTCTGTGTGTCTGTCATTTGTCTCTGTTTCTGTTTCTCTCTACTGTGAGATGGATAGTGTTCCACTGGTCTTTCAACTTGAATTCCTAGTGGTACTAGTAGAACAGGAAAACCACTAGAGTCACCTTTTAGAATTTACCTATGCTACCTATGAAATTTTCCATCATCTTCCCTATATAAAGTTCTTTAAATACTTTAGATTCTTTTTATTTTTTTCATATTGCTTTACATGTTGAAATCTGTTCTTCCAGATCTGTACCTTCCTTCCTGGTATCCTATAACAGGAAAATATTCTTAATTTAGATACAGTTTTGCCTTGTGGTTTTTCCTTGTGGGATCTGCAAGACATTTTAATCTCCATCTTAAGATAACAAGGATACGCTCCTTTATGTATTTTATATTACTTTTAGCATCTTACCTCTAACATCCTCCTTTTCTCCACTGCTCGGAGCTCCCACATATGTCCGAGCTTCCTTCTGCTGTGTGTGGTTGGACTATCTGTGAGTGTCCCTTCCACAACCATATTGGATGGATCACAGTTACTCTGAGACAGGTAGTCATAGATAAAACAAGAGAAGAAATGTTTTTTGAAGTATTCTGGCTTTTCCAAAATTTATGTCACAGTTTGGAAAGTTACTGTATTCTCTTGCAATAGCTTGTCTGCTATTAAAAGTACAGATATTTTACAACTTGATGTATTATTCCTTTTCAAGTGTCTGATTTTTAACACATATCAATTACACATGCAGATAGGACTTACTATGACGTCACTGCACATACATTCAGCATGTAGTCGATATGTAGCCTCCTGGCCTCATGACAACACACAGTCCTCTCCCTCTTCCTCCAGCACACACCAGTCTTTCTTTTTTTCTTTGCTGTTTTTGTTTCTTTCTTCTTTATTTCTCCTTCCTTCCCTTCTGCCTTCTATCCTTTCTTCCTTCTTTTCTTTCTTCCATCCTTCCTCTACATATAATCAAAGACATGCAGTACTGGTCTTTTCTCTGTCTGGTTTGTGTTACCCAACAGGATTTCTTTTTCTTTCATTAATTTGGCTGCATATGGCAGGATTTTATGCTTCTTTGTGACTGAATGATGCTGTGTAATACTCCATGGGGAGCTAGGCTGATTTCAGATGCTAGCTATTGTTCACAGTGCCACCATAAACCTGGGCTTGCCGGTATCTCTTCTGTATGCTAACTTCATTTTCTTCAAATACACTATGGCCTAGGATCAGGAAGCAGCACCACAGAGAAAAAGATGAGGGACTGGACATAGATGTCAGGGTCTCCATGACCCACCAAGACCCATCCCAAGGTGTGCTGTAATAACTCCCCAGAAGGACCCAAACACCAATCAGCATGTCACTCTACCATAACCACCACACGCTCCTGAGGTAAAATTCACAAAACTCTGGTTGCCCTCAAGACAAGGCTTCCCTTGGTGTTTTAAGTTAGAATTTGTCCTCACTCAGACTCCAGCAATGGGGCCATTATGGATCACAGTCTCCTCCCCAGACAGCATGATTTACAGTTTTTTGGTTTTGGCTCCACTACATCAAGAATTCAGTATCCATCTGTCTTCTCCTGAGCTGTTAAGTTGTAGCTTGCTTTATACCTTCAATTCTCTGACAAGAAAAGTCACTGATTGTTAGGTTAGTGTGTTCAGCTGTGTTTGTGTGACTGTGTGTGTGTGTGTGTGTGTGTGTGTGTGTGTGTGTGTAGTGGAGAGATTATTTTGCAGGCTTCTTGAATGCTGTATCATATTTCATTATTGTACCATCTTGTCAAAGCGTTTAATATATTCTCTCATGCAGATTCTTCTTGTGATATTTATTTGGTATCTAATATCACCAAACTTTTAAAACTGTTTCCTGCCTTACTTCATTCAGCTATGTGAATAATGGTGCTGCTTGTCAACAATCAGATCATGAGAATTGGAATGAAAACAGGGAAAAGTAAGATTATATAATGCAAAATATAGATCAAACCATTAAAATCATAAAGAAAGTCCAACTGTGTTGTTGTTTTCTTGAATTTTACAAAACATTAGGTAGGTGATATTAAGTAACAAATTGTCTAAAGTCTTATTTTTTAAAGTATTTAAAATGTGACTCATATAAATACAACATAAAAAGTCAAAAACAATTTACCTCATGGATAACATAATCGATGTCATATTTAAAGAATATCTAGAGAATAAAGATTTGTGTAGTCAGCTATACAGTTAAACTGGAAATATTTTGCCAAGTTAGACTGCTCTTGACCACAATAAACTTTTGAGTTATCTTTTTGTCATCAGAAAAATGATATGCATTTCTATCTTAATTTTTTGAAATAACATAAATTAGCAGATAATTTCTCAAAATTTGTGCCCCAATAAAAAGACCCTTAGAAAATTAAATAATTTACACAGTGCCCTATTATTACATTTAAAACACAATTGTTCTTCGGCTTGTTTCCAAATTTTGGATAATTTCTTTCAACAATACAAAATTCCATACAATTTTATAAATAGGTCACATTAAATATCTCTTTCTTGGGCAGGGGAGGTGGCTCAGTAGAATAAGCGCTTGCCTGGCAAGCGCAAGGGCCTGAGTTCAATCCCCGGTTCTGCCAAAAAAAAAAAAAAAAAGTCTCTTCCTGTTCACCATTCTTTGACATTCGTATTTTTAAGTATTTAATTCAACTTTAAACCATAATAACAATAATCTTTAAATAGTAGATAGGGCTACTAGCTTGTCTTGTGTGCATTTTGACAACATAGAGGGCTTTTGTAAATCTGATTCTCTAATCTACTTGACATATTTGTGGATTAAAAATCTCCAGTTTCTTATTAGTTCTTATTCATTTGGATAAACAATGGGGTTTTGACTCAGATAAATCTAAGTTTGATTAGTAGGTCTGGAGATTGCCAGTAAAAACATAGAGATCAAGTTTCTTTACCCTGAAATTCAAGGGTTAAGTTTTGTGTCAGTTCTGCACTGGTAAGGATAAAATCTCACTTCACCTCATCTAGTTAATTTATCTTTTCAGAAAACTACATTACAGCAAAAGCTGTTTTATCTCAATATGCCTTCATACTTTATCTTAAAGTGCATTAAAATTCATATTTTACCCTAAAGTGAATTTGTATATGCAGTATTTACTTCTGTAGGATTAAAATGCAAAGTTTATTTTTCCCCACATTTACTGAGGAATCATATTCTGTGATGCAACATTAAAAAAAAAAATGATACGATGGGAATGAGGACAACAACGATTAACGTCAGGAAAGCACTTGTAGCTCACCAGTGCTTTTGCTTTCCCCATCTCACTTAATTTCAATCCTCTGAACAATCCTGGTAGGGGAACTGGGAAGAGAGATGATCCTCTGTACAAAGCATAGCACTGATGTTTACAGAGGAAGGGATTTTACTCCCTTAGTGGTCAGCTCTAGATTTACTAAACAGATGCTATTCTCGTAATCCCAGTTCCATCCTGATCAATTAGTTGTGAACACCCCTGTACTCAGACCAGCCTCCAGTTCCCTTGTTTCCAGCACATCACACCGTATAAAGACATCACAACAAATGAACACTGCGTCTGAGTGTGGCGTTAGCTTTACCATATTCATTGCTTCTGTTTCCCCTATGTTTATATGAACACAACAGAATATCCTTATTCACCCAGCGGATAGGAGTTAGACAAGGCATATTTGTTTGGATGGAATCTTATGACAATAAAAGGAAGTTTCTTTCCTAATTCGCTAAACAAGTAAGCTGTACAGTCCAATTTGTGAAACCATTTCTGAAAATACAAGCCCTAATTTGCCCGAAATGCTGACGCCTCCTCACCATCTTCATGGAAAAGTCTAATCACTTCAGCATGTGACTCAGCAAACCACCCTCTAGAGAGACCCTGCTAACAAAGAGGCTGCTTCCACTAGTCAAGATAACTTTCTTTATATGATTTAGGGTGGATTATATAATTGGCGAGTAATGCAATGGGTTACATAAGAGTGAAGTGAGTAGCATTTGACTATAAGCAAAACAAAATCAGCAAACAAAGGAAAAGCAAAGCCATGCTGAACTGCAATCAGCGTAGTAATCACAGCCATCTACAACTGGAAACAATTTACTCTGTTAAAATGAGGCTCTAACTTGTTCTCCACTGTGCTTTCTATCTCATCTTTAGCTTGGCATTTGCTCCTGGGTTTGCCGCAGGCAACCAGCTGTTCTCTACTATAGGGATCAAGGCCAGGACTCAGTTGGAAACAAAGACAAAATCCTACAAAGAATAAATGAGAATCAGAGAATCGAGAAGACTTCAAAGAGTTGTTGTGAATCAATAAAATGGATAGTTTTTAATGAACAAGCAGGACTGAAGCTTCGTACCCTTAAGATTACATTTGAATGGTGTTTAACAACAGAAAAAACATTTGCATTCTGAAAAGCTCATTGGTACGTTGTTTATAAGAACAAAAATGTATCTTATTTGCAGATCCTGGTTTTGCAGATTTTACAGTGTGGAATGATCAAAATACAGTTATAACAAACATTTTTTGCTCTCACATTATGCTATTGCTGTCCTGGTTGTGTTCTTTCAGCCTCACTATTTAACTTTTCACTGTGACATGGACAACTTTAAGCCTGTGAGGAAAACCTTGGTTTGCAATCTTGGGAGCAAATGCATCAACACACAGACTTACACAATCGGTTTATGAGTCCCTAAAATCGATCCTTCGAGTTCAGTTGAAAAACCTTTACAGCACCCATAAATGTTGCTTTATCCTTCTTCTGCCAAACTCTAATTCATCTTTCAAGACTTAAGTGGAAAACGCCATCCCTGAGGCGCCTCCTTCATATCTATGCCTCTCTGTGCACTAACATTTACTATTCCTTCCATTATGCTTACATCTCTATGACAACCATTTATGCATTTTCCTTGCCAACCTTCCTTCAACATTTATTAAATAGGTACCATAAAACTAAAATCAGTAAAACAATTCTTGCTCCTAAGGAACTTTCAGCTAACAGATGGGACTCACATAGATCGTGTGACCCAGGGAGATCAGAGCCAACGTACAGTTTAATTACAGTAATGAGTGGACAGAGGAAAGCACACCCAACATGCCTTGTAAGTACAGCTAGCATCATCTAAAAATAAGTTTGCAATTTACTAACAAATTTTCAAGTACTCATCTTCATATAATATTCCTGACTTCATAAATTAAATTAGGAATAACAATTATGTTGGCAACTCATTTAATTAATTCAGAAAAGCAAAAAAGCACAGCACAGAAAAACCCAATTAGTAAGGAATGCAATAAATTCTAAAATAATGCCTTGGAATTCAAAGACAATACTTTCTTCCACATAATGCTATTTTTTTCTAAACTTGGTTCAGTTAGTAAAAATCATGTGTCCTTCTTCCTCCTAAGTTGAGAAGTCTTTGAACCAAGATACACATCCCGCTCATGCCTTATAGTTTATCCATTCTCACAAAAATACAATCTATATAACTGATGCTCAGTAATATTTGAGCTGATTTTCCAAGTTTAATTTATCGCAATGTACTTGCTTCAGTCCCCAGGTAGGAAAGTAGAGACATGAGCTAAGTTGGTCAAATGCTATAAAGCAGACCCTTTACACACACTGTCTCATTTAATTCCAAAACTGACATTGAAAACTAAGGTCATTTTTCATTGTAGATGGGAAATAACCACTCCATAGCTAAGTAAATAATGTCTGAAGACACATTTATGAGTGGCTATGCTAGACAATATATTCTAGCTGCAAGTCACCCAATGGAGCTTTTGCATGCCTTTAATGATTAATTATGTTGAGTCCTGGTTTTGAGGAATAATATAAACATTATCTAAAGAGTGATCCATGACTGAGATTAAATTTAAGTCTTTTGGCAAATATAATTTGTAAGGTTACTGTGTTGCAGACTTCTTCAAGGTGATGTGAGTACAGAAGAAAGCAAAATGACTTATTTCTTTTCTTCATGGAGTTTCCATTCTAATAGGGAGAGCAAATGGTGAGTGTAATTAGAGCAGCTGTGGCATGCCAAATGGTCAGAATAAGTGCAGTGGAGATGACAAAATAGGGGTGTACACATGGGAGGTGTGGAAAGAACAAGTGTGCATTTCCTGAAGAAAAAAAAAAATAGATCTTTTGCCAGAGGAAAGGGGACCAAGAGATGGTAAAAGGGGCAGGGATGGGAAGAAGATTTTTAAAAAGAAATAAGAAATGTTATATACACATACCAATGCCCCACAAGAAAGGTAATCATCATATACTGGTGGAAAAACGAAAAAAGAAAAATTGGGCAGAAACCAAAAGTGAAAAACTGTCCTAGGCATGCCTAGAGAACAGTCTCCCATGTAGAGGAAATGAGCATTGTCACTCCATGAAGAGCAAAAGCCAATGTCGCAGGCATGGACCAAAGGCACACATAGGAAGTGCCCATGATAACGGAGATCATCTGGGGGTAGTTTAATATTTTATTTATGCTCTTTTACCTGCTTTGATTTTTCATTACATGGAATTGTAGTGATCTGCTTTTATCCTGAATCAAATGTGGGACAAATTAAAAGAATCCCATCCATGGGCTGGATACTGTCCTTATTGTGTAATACTGAGCAGGGATGGAAGGAGGCTTTGCATACATGTGCTGACCCGAGCCTATTTGTTAAACAACAGAAACTTATTTTTCAGTTCTGGAAGCTGGAAGTCCAAGAGCCACCTCCCTAGGGGTTACACCCCTCTGTGGCACAGAAAGTGAAGCCTCCAGTGTCTCCTCTTACACAGGAGGAAAGGGGACCAAGAGATGGTAAAAGGGGCAGGGAGGGGAATTTTTCATTACACAGGTGGCAATCTCATTGTGCAAACACCACTCTTCTGACCTCATTTAATCTAATTATTTCTCACAGGCAACCTCAACATATGGTTATGTTGGGGATTGGGCTTTAGATAAATGAAGTTTGAAGGTAGATGATTTAATCCACAATATTCTATGAAGTATAGGCCACAAGCAGATTCACTAATAGGGAACATGCCACTTGAGGTTCTATGGAGTCTTATATCTGGTTATTTAGGGGGGCTGCAGAAAGTGGTTAAATTCTAGATATATCTTAAATATACTTAAGTGGAGTCAAGAATATCTTTATATTGAAGAGTATTTGAAATGAGATTGAGAAATTCAGCTGGTTATGAAAGAGAAATCAGTTTATTTTCCAATGTGTCACTTTTGAGAGGCCTTTTAAACTACAAATGAGAAGTCCAAGCTGGACATTAGAGATTAGAGCTTAGAAGACAGGTTAATTTTTGGTTATAAGTTAAGGAAATATCAAGGTATTGATGACATTGAAAGGGTCTTACAGAAAGAATGATTGAAGAATAAAACATGGGATAAAGGCGACATAAAAAGAGACAAGCGAATAATACTCCATTGTGTAAAAATACCACATCTTTTTCAGCATTCCTCAGATGATGGGCATCTTGGTTGTTTCCAAGATTTAGCTATCACAAATTATGCTGCTATAAACATAGG
>NDGN011448119.1:0-10810 GCA_002564285.1 Tympanoctomys barrerae
GTCATTCTCAAGATATCACCTACTGTTTGAAATAACACTGAAGTAGGAATTCAAAGACATGTTGGTTTGACTATATCATGTGTGATCCAAATATCCATTCTTTAATTATTCTTCTGGATGGCCTGGAAATGTCCTTTGAGAAATACTGTGAGGGATAAGAACCAGTCTTCCCAAATGAAGTTATTTTTGCCTGTTATCTATACACTGAGAGTGGAATATATTCCAAATATATATATATTTGGAATATAATATATATATTCCAATCAAAAGCTTCTGTGTGATTACAGTAAAAATGGCAGAATTTAAAGGACCTAGAGGCTTTTCAGATGAAACTCTAAATAACAAACTAAGATTCCTTTTTTAGATTCATCTATGCCATAAGAGAGAAAAATTTTCCAGTGTAACTCAGATAACAGTAGCATATAGAGGTCTCTGTGGGAAACTAAGTTCTTTGTGTTTTCAGGGTATCCCTTCTAGCAGCCATGGTAGTAAAAATATATGTAGGAGCAGCTGGTTCAGATTTCCTGTGTTTCTAAATTGCCAGTAGCAGCAGTTTTCAGAAGAAATTTCTTGTGGACATTTTTCTCTACAAGAAAACAATGACTCTTTCATGGATAATTCTACAAAATACACTGATTCTATGACAGAGGACTGCTATATTTAGACCCATAAATGGATTTTGCCAGAAGAATAATTGAGATAAGAAATCTTGTCAGTAACTAAAATTTTAAGATACCTTTCTTTGTCTACAAGAATAAACTTGGTAACAAATACATTGATGACTTATAAAGGTTCTCTCAAGTGGCCTAAAATTTTTTTATTTTCCTATATTTGGATTATGTGATATTAAAACAGCTATTACTGTATATGTCAAGCCTGTTGTCCCATGAAGTCAAATAATGAAGGCATGAACAGAACTAGTTTAAGTCTGGTGTAATTATAAGAGGAAGTGTATATTGTAACTATAAGAAGAAAGAGGAAGTGTATATTGGAACTATAAGAAGAAAGAACACAGTGAGTAACTGGGAGAAGTTCTTGAAAGTAAGGTGGCACATGATTTATTTTTGGGGGGGTTCTCTATGGATAAGGATACTATTATATTTTTTTCAGTTTCCCATCTCTTGCTTAACACAGTTGGGTTTAAAATGTCCAATTGGAACTCAAGCTCTCTAAAATAATCAGCATGCAAGGTGTAAAGGAAACCGAGTTTAAAAGTAAACTGAATTTTAAGTTTTTGGAAATTCAACCTTGCCTATAGGGAGAGTTTGCATTCCTTTCTGCCTGAGGTACTCCTTTCTGAGTCAAAGTCCTACTACCTACTCTTATATTACCCCTACCAGTGAGGCTGGCCACAAAGACTTCAGCCTTTGCTAGCTACCTAATCATGAGTTAAATTACTAGAGCTAAACTGCCTCCTAAGAGGTGAAGACTTGCATCAAAGTTGGTGCATTAATGGAAGGAGTGCTCACATTCCTCTAGAGGTTTTCGCTCACCTGCTTTAGTAACTAAGTAGGATTTGTGTGCCAAAGAGCACAGGTGTGAAAGAGCACGGTCTGCATTCTTGTGGACTTATGCTGATTTTTACAGCACAGCCTCTATTGTTGGTCCCAATATTCTATAATTTGTATCTGTAGCAGAAAAAATAAGAAAACATGCCATTAAGTAACTGGAATAACTGATTGCTGTTATTTTTTTCTTAACACACTCTAAAGTATTCTGATTAAAACTTTGGTCAAAAATATTTTAAGTGGAAATGTGCTTTGACAAGGTATTCAAGTGCTTGAAAGAAACAACACTAGATAATTCATATTAAAGATGCTCAAACTTTTCAAAAATATGAGCTAACTTTATTGCTGAAAATTAAAGAAGAGGAAATATATCTAATATTTCATCAAAATTGTCAACTTTCAAAATAACAATTGAGGACTCTCTTTATATTTGGAGTCTTTGTCCCTTTAGAAATGACAAACCCAAGAGCAAAATGCTTAAATCAGAGGGGAAAATGATATCATTTTCATTAGCAATTTGAAACTGATATGTGGCTTTTGGGAAGATGTTTTAGTGGGTAACAATTTAGAAATTTTGATGAAATATGAAAATCTGCATCCACTATGCCAACTGTTTATAGTAATTAAACTTCATTTCTCTTGATTTTAGTACCAAAATATACTAAGAAACAACATAAAACTTAAGTGGTAGTAATAGTGTTGGTAAAATCTAAACCCATAAAGCCATCAATCCCATGAATCACATCGAATGTACAGTACGAGCTCTGTTTAAAGTACATATCTGTTTACCTTGTAGTAATCCTTGCTGTCAATGAAGTCTTCCACAGAGCATGCTTATGGGATAATATTGTCAGAAGCATGAGTGTGTAACTACAGAGATGAATTCTCTTACTCTAGTAGTGCTTACAGACATTCAAGAAATTCTTTTTTGGGTATAAATCATATGCTGTTATTATCTAATACTGAAAATGAGAACCACTGACTAGCGATTAAAAATATGGGGTATTGGTCTGGCCAGATAGCTCAGTAGATTAAAGCATTTTCTTAGGCAGATGCAGGGACCAGGGTTCAATTCCTGGTGTGCAGTGCTGGTCCTGCCCATGTTGCACACTGAGATGGCGATTGAGACTGGCCCTGGTGGCACACGCCTGTAATCCGAGTGCTTGGGAGGCTAAAAATTGGAGGATCACTATGAGTCTAATCTCTGTAGTGAGACCCTGTATTAAATGTACAAAAAAAAAGAATATTAGATATTGGAAATAAAGAATGAGAAGAAATAGAAGAATGAATGGAATATCAGAGGACTTTATCTTAAATAAATTATATTTATAATTATAAATGATATCTGGCATATAGAAAACTGACTGAAGAGGAAGCACACGGCCAAAGTACAATGTAAACAGAGGACACTTCAATTGAGTTAATGAGATGAATTGGGCTTTTCGGTTTATCATTCATTTGATAATTGAGTTGCTATCTTGCTGTCAAATTTGCAATTATAGGGAAATTTATTATTTCCTTTGTTGTCTCCAAGATAACCAGTATAAGGAACTAGAAATTTAGACAAATGTTTAGATGATGAGACTGTCAGAAATGTGATTAGTGCTTTGTACTGCGATAAAGTGACTGTAATTCTCCTTTTCCACTACATGGTGACACTTGTTAAACCTGTAATCAATGGAAGGAAGCAGGCCTGCTATACACTGGATGCAGTGTACCCAGATCATGAATTTCTCAGCATATAGAACTGTGAGATTAAGAAACAGTATCAAGAAATGGAGGTTTTCCTTGATACATAACTAATGTGGTAGCTTCTTTGGTAAAGTGGAGCCTGGAAGTATTTTGAGGTGTATGCTAGAACAACTTTACATTTCTATAAATGAGTCACTCAGGTCACTTCTTGGAGAGGGCCCTCAAAGAAAAGAGGGATGTTACAGAAAATTTTTGCCAAAATATATATGGTAAAGGCTGCTCTGATGAGTTATCAGACAATTATTAGCAAACATAGTATGGAAAGAAAAAGCAAGACAATTCTTTATACACATGATATACCTATAATTTTGGGTGAATTATGTCAAAGTCTTGTTTCATGGAAGACAGTATCTGTGAGAGAAGAAATTGGATATGCAGTTGATAATCTAAGAAAAATTTTGAAGGAGTGGCATGAATTCTTTTCATTGATTAGGATAAAATATGAGGAGAGAGGAATTATAGATTGAAATATGAATCATATATGACACTGAATTTGAATGTTTTGAAAATTATTGACTTTCATATTAGTGAATTTAATTATTGACTTTTAATAAATTGATTTATTAATTTAGTAAATTATTGATTTTTATAAATTGAAAGGATGAGAAAACATGTTTGGGGGATAACATTAAGGATGTGTGTAAAATTCACCCAGGGCTGTCGAAGCAAAGACATACAATCAAGGATAATAACTCTTGTGAAAATTTGTGTACCAACAAGGCCACCACTGCCACTCCATGTCCAAAATGAAAACATTTCAGCCAGGTTGCAGCCATCAGAGAGAGGCCTCACTGGGGCAGTATGTATAGTAACCCTGTGGGTAGGCCTGGCCTTTAAGCCCTCAGAGTACAAGAGCAACTGCTATGTAATTCCAGCAGGGCAGAGCTCATGAGTGGCAAGTCAGGAACAAAGGCCCTGTAGTAGAGGTCACAGTGAACAGCACTGATCAACATATCAAAGGCCATGGTGGCAGCTCCAAGCCCAATACCCCAGTGAGTCCAGAACTGAGGTTATTGATATAGACATTTCTGAGAGGCAAGAGATGAAAGGAAAGAAACACTACTCTTTACCATTGAACTTTAGCATTGTTTACCTTGCCAGGTTTTGTAAACTGCTTGAAGTTTGCCATTCCTTTATTTGTTCCTATTTTTTCTTCCTTCACGATGAGGAAGTGCATCCCATTACTATGCCCTTGCTGTACTGTGGAAGCATGTAGCTTCACGGGGGCATATTGCTAGATGATTAGATGGGGAGGTGCTAAATTTTAGTGGATTATTGCATTGATGGGTTCATAACAGCACTGTTTAGAAAATGGAGCAGGTTGGAGGAAGTAAGTCACTGTGAGTCTGACCAGGAAGAATTTATTGCTGTCCCTAGCTCCTCTCTTATCTCTCTGTTTTCTAGCTGAAAATAATGGAATAGATTTCCTCCACCATGGGTTTTCATCACACTGCTTCTCACTTGGAGCCAAGTGACCCCAAATTGAACTCTCTGTGTCTGTGAGCAAATATAAACCTCTCTTCTACTGCATTGTTGGTGTCAGGTGTTTTGTGCTAAGTAGAGAAAATTGATAATATTAAACAAACAAACAAACAAAAAACAGTAAATGGAATGAAGATATTATTATAAATGGACAAGATTTAATGTCTGGTGGACGGTGCTCTTGCATTGGATCAAAAAGCTTCTATTTCCTTATTCCTCCTTTGTAGAATGGAAATGTCTGTTCTGTGCAATTGGATCTTGGATGTACTTAACTTTCTTTCCAAACTTTTTTTTTTTTTGGCGGAACTGGGGATTGAACTCAGGCCTTTGTGCTTGCCAGGGAAACACTTATTCCACTGAGCCATCTCCCTGGCCCTCTTTCCAAACTTTTACAGAGGCTTATAGGTAATAGTTTACCTCCCATCTCAGAGGAGACTTTGGATAGGCACATTTAAGCAATATTTGAAATCTTAAAATCTTGGAGGCACTCAGAGATGGGCTAAATGCAGTTTTTTTTTTTAAAGATGGAGCTTTGGGGGTCTGTGGAAAAACATTATGGTTTAAACCTAAAATAGCCTTCTAAAATCTCATTTGTTCAGAAAGGAGGCTTTGGAATGTGATTAGGTAAGAGGGAAAGCATATTGATCAGTCAATTGATTAATGAGTTCTAAAGAGCCAAATGTGCTATTTGAATAGAACTTATGAATGTGCTGTTGGGTGGTGAGATTTGGTTGTGGTCAGTGTGTTGGTGGGAATTGACCAGGGAATTGACCAGGAGGGTGTACTTTTGTCCTTCAGCTTCTCTGTTGTTCTCTGTCTGCTTCCAGGCTCCAATGCATTGAACACCCTTCTTCCACCATGCCATTCTTGGAGGCAATCAACCATGGACTCAAACTAAATCTTTCCTCCTGTTAATTATGAGTGTAAAGTATTTTGTCCTAGCAACAGGAATACGATAGTGCCTGTTCATTGTATTTTTACATGGCCAAAAGGGAAGGATCCCTTTTGAAAAAACAATCATGGTCTTCAAGAAGTCTCTGCCATCATGACTAAATGATCCACAAATAGCTCCCTCCAAATATCACTAACTTGAAGGTTAATATTTACATAATAATTGGGGGAACACAAAATTCAGACTCTTATCATCCTAACTTGGGCCTCCCAAAATGTGTGTTTTTTTCATGTACAAATTATATTAAGTAACACTCTACTAACCCAAAATATTTAAATCACTCCAGTACCAACTCAAAATTCAGAAATGTATGGTCTCATCTCAATATTATTTTTATTACATAGTATTCCAAGAAACAGTTGTTCAAATTGGAAATCTGTCAAATTAAGCATGCACTATAACTGGTGAGATAGCTCATCAGATTAAGCACCTGCCTAGGCGAGCCCAGGGATTGGGGTTTGATCCTTGGTACCACATGCCATGCTGGTCCCACCTCTGGGCACAAAGAGCCAGCGACCAGGTCTGAGGGTAATGTTGCATGCTTGAAATCCCAGCACCGAGGTGGCCGAAAATAGAAGGATCGCTATGAGTCTGAGCTGCATAATGAGACTCTGTACCAAATATATATATAAAATTAGACATAAAGAATTCATCATACACTCATAAGACAGGCAAAGGACTAACATTCTCATTCAAAAAATGGAGAAATGCAAAGAAGGCATGAATAAAAGGCTTCAGGTTGATCCAAAATACAAGAAGACAAAGTGCATTTAATTTTAACACTCAAGAAAATTATTTGCCTAGATGCTGTGCCATTCTGACCTACTAGTTGCTTATACACCCAGTCGGAATTTATTGCTGAGATCTTGACAATAAATCTTTGCTTTTAGAAGTTACAGACATGGTTTGGAATATCTTCCCACCTTGTCTCTACTGGGTGTATGAAACTCACAGCTCTCATAGGTGAGAGAGCAGTGAGGTCCTGACTCCACCATGTTTGCTTTTCTTTGGTAGTGTTCTTGTTTTGTTTTGTTTGCTTTGTCTTGTTGAGACAGGGTCTCCCTATGTAGTTCAGGCTGGTCTTGCACTCACTATGTAGTCCAGACTGTCCTGAAACTTGCTGCAATTTTCCTGGCTCAGCCTCCAGAGCACTGAGATTACATGTACCTGCCACTATATCTGGCATGATTCCAACTTTTTAATTTTTTTTATTCCAACTTTTAATAGGCTAAGAAATGCTTGTACTTCAGTGTGCCTTAAAATGCCTTTGAATTTCCAACAATGAGCCCATTACTCAGCTCCAAACTAACATCTCCATTTTTAGATGTTGCTTGTACTCTTTGCTATCAATTGTCTTAGTCTAAAATTATGTAATAAAAATAATATATTTTGAGAAAACTTAAGCAACAGAAATTTATTTCTCACAGGTTAGGAAACTGAGGTGTTCAATATAACAATGCCAGGAGATTTGTGTTTTGGCAAGGGCCTGCTCCTCCACAGATAGTGCTTATCTGCTATATGCTGACATAGTAGAAGGGGTCATATGGTCTATCCTCTGTCTCTTTTTAAAGACACTAATCTTATCAATGAGCATACATCTCCATTATGGCTCCATTTTATAATCTCATTATATTGACATTTAGGATTTCCACAAAGAAATTTTAGTAGAACACAAGATATACCATGATAACTTGCAAATCTACAAATAATGAATCAGGAAATCTGTAGAATACCAATGAAGAAATCCACAAAACCTGAATTTTTGTGAGCCGCATTCTTATTACCCTTGCTTGCCCTTGTAAACTATGTGTAACTGCTCAGAGAACGTTAGAACAGCCCATTGTCATGGGACTTCTGAGTTCAGCATGAAGTTGGTGGAAATTAAGCACAATTGCACACTCCAGACGTTCTTTTCTAGCTGAAAAATATTTTCCAAGTAGTTATGTTAGTCTGATTCAGTTATGTTAGGTAGATTCTGAGGTGCTTCTTCTCTACTTTGTTTGCATAATTCTTTCACTTGCCTTGTTCTTTTTCCACCAAATAACCATATCTTATTAATCATCCCTATACCTTACTATGGTTCTAACTTCTTGCCTCTCTTTGGTTGCTATAATTATGACCCAGCTGCTTCTGATTATTTTGATACATCTAGCTCTTTTATGATCTTCCCTACCATCAGCTGTTACCTGCAAATCACAACCATGTTCCTGGCGAAACCTTTTATACCCATTTGATTGGTGCTCTTCTGGTAGACATTGTATATGTATCTTATGGGTTTTTTTATACAACATAAGTTTGCTGCACAACTGTTCACTACCAATTTAGGCCAACATCTACTCCTTTTATTAAGGACAGACACATTCCAAAAGAAAAAAGTTAAATGTGAGAAGTATTTTAAAACTCGTATTACAGAATACAGATTGAAATCAAAATCACTTCAATAGCATACCATGATAAAGAAGAAGCAAGTGAAAATTTAAACTTCATCTTATAAATTTAAATTACAGGTTGATTTTACTGTGGCATAAACTTTATATCCTATAAAATAAAATAAGTGAGACAATATAGAGGCAAAGCAAATTTTCTATCTTATAGTGAAGAGAAAGAATCTATTTTATGATTTTATGTAGCTGAAGAACAATATGTGTTTGTTCCCGATTGTAAACCACTTTCACAAAACAAACCAGAGTAAAGCAATACTCTGGGTGATTCAGAAAATAAGAGAAGAGTAGGGATTTGGTCACAATGGTTGATCTGAGCATCTGGCAGAGTGTTTACCCATACCAAACAGGATACCACATTTTTAGATTACCAGAGAGAAGGAAAGTGAGAGCCAAACTCGGCTCACAGCTCCAAAACTTTCCTCTGTTCTTATAAATCAGGAATGAGATTTTTAAAAATCAAGCATATTCAAGTAGGATACAAAACAATCCAGATTTCAGAGCAGGCTGTTTTCCAGGAGGTTGCAGTAGCACAATATGAGGGAACACTGGATTTGAGGATGCGAAATTCACAACGAGTCACTGAGCTATGATAATACTGTGGTCAGTGGTGACAGCGACAACTGAAGGTAGAGAGGAGGACAAAGCAGTGAGACCGCTCAGCTCTCCAGGCTTTCCAGTATACACTGCTTGTGCTGAAAGAACAGATGGAATGAGTAGCAGGGTTTGCTGAAAGAGCAAGGAGAATAATGGAAGTGGAGATTCTTGAAATTAACTAGCTGTTCAAGTGACTCTCAAATCTGAATAGGATTTATTCATCTTAATACATGTTTGCGATACATAATGAATATATTCATCGCAGAAAATTGGGACAAACATGTCTTGATCCTTGTGATTTTTCCTCCCTGTCCTCTTTCTGTCATATCCTCCCAACCTTAGACTCTCTTTCCAACTCTACACAGTCAATGTCTCTATTTTCTATTAGCCTTCTTTTATACTGTTCTTTTAATTGTTTATATTCTGAGTACTCATATATGATGATCCACGCAGAGTTTAACCTTCAATGTCTGATTTTTTTCACTTAGCATGAAGGACTTTCTTTTTTCCTACTAATGCTTTTTTGCAGGGGTATTTGAAGGAAGGGTCTACAAGGTGTTCAGAGTCTCAGTATACTAGACCACACACATAGTGGTCTGCCTGTTCACAGCCTCCCAAGAGCGTGGATTACAGGCACACGCTATCACACCCAGTTTCAATCTACATCTCAGTGTGCCCGCAGGGTGGGGCTGGCAGGGCTGGCCCAGGGATCGAACCTCTGGCCCAAGCACCTGCTTGCAGTTGCTTTAATCCTCTGAGCTATTTGGCCACCCTCCTAAAAATACTTTAAATTTACTTTTCTTTATGAACAAACTCCAGTGTCTTTATATATAAATCTGAACCTTACAGTTAAAATGATTAATTGGCTTCAATTGATAAGATCAAATTGTTGTGTTTAGGAATGAAGCTGATTAAGCACTTTTGGCCTTTTGGCTAAGATCAAGTGTAGAAATGAATTTGATTTATTGAGGAAAAATTTATAAAATTATAAATTTATAAAATTTCTTCATATTATTTGATAGCCTATAAAATTGCCTTTGTTTACTAAAAGTAATTTATGTAGTGAAGTTATTCTTTTGATGTTTAATTTTACCTACAGTATCAATAGAGATAAAATTTATGAAAGACTGGCTCACATATCCCAAAAGATATTTCGTATTTACTAGACTATCCCAAGTGCATATTTAAAGTTCTATGTCATTACAATATACATAACATGTAATGCAAATATGCTTCTACTAGACAAGTGACTGGAGAGGAGTACTGTGTGGCAAAAGAGCTTCCAGTTAAGTAATAGAAGTGATGTAGAAGACATGTAGCTCCCAACAGGCTAGGTGTCTGACACACCATGTTCATATCCTTTAACACCAAAAGGTCAATTCCAAAGACTAGTGAAGCTATGAATAAGAAATCTTTATTGAGAAACAGGCCTGTAGTATCATATAGTAACAGAGAAATTTTAATACAAAATGTTGACAGTCAAGATGATAAGACACACAAATAGACAAGAAAAGGAAAAAAGAATGGAAAATATGTAGTTATTTTAAACTAAACCAGTTCTTGCAAATCAGACTTTACATTGTACATTATTTTCACTTCACTTTCTTTTATAAAAACTCTGAAGTTATTTTTAATTTATGGAATTTGAATTAAAAATAATATTCCCATTCATTATTCAGAAATTTTAGTTGTTTTAATGGATACATATTTTGATTTCTATAACTGCTTGGCTATGCTTCTATGAAGATTTGAATATGATCCAGATAAAAAGTTCTTTGTAAATCTTCATTTACACAGTTTGAGAAACATTGTACGTTTTGCTACTTCTGGTGCATGCTCACAACCTTCACACAGGAGGCAAATTTCTCCTTAACCACGGTATTTCAAATGAGCTCCTGGGTGGCCCAAATCACCATCCTGAAGCTTATGTTTCCTTATCAGCCTTGGCCTTCCTTGCCTTTGTTAGAGAACATTACTACATTACTGCAGAAGTTGATTCTACAACTTTAATCCATTTAAATTACAAGCTTCTCAGAGGAAGAACTCATGTTTAAATATCATTTTAAGAATTTTTCCCT
>NDGN011448125.1:0-21479 GCA_002564285.1 Tympanoctomys barrerae
TGAGGTGCAATGGCTAATAAGATAAGTAAAAGATATGCTCTTCTGGAGGTTCTAATTGGCTCACGAAGCTGACTTACTATGGGGTTGTGATGTAGGTAGACATCAGGATCTCTCTTCCCTCCTGCTTTTCTGCCAAAGCCACAAGCAAATAACAACTACTTCACAATCCAACTAGTGTTTCCACGGTAACTGATGGTATAACAACCTATGTGGACTCCGTGTAAAGTAAGGAGGGCCCCACAGTTGCCAGCGGTCCCACTGTCATCCCACAAGCCACACACTTGGACAGATGGAGCAAAATGAGCCCGTAAGTCCTCAGGTCCTGGACCCACTCTAGTAATCCCAGCAGCAATGCAGGGTGGGCTCTGTGCACCTGCTCTTGAGCTTTTAGCACCATCGGCCACTGCTGGGGACATGCACAGAAGGATTCCCACGGCCAATCACTGCATGTCCTAGCAGCAGAAGCTCATACTGGTCCATGAGTGAACACAACGAACAATAAACTGTGTCACCCAACGCTGTCACTGTGGAGCAATGACCACCAAGTGCTGAAAGTCTCTACAGCAAATGCACATGGTTACCTTCTAAGTTCTGGAATGTGGAAGCTGGCCCCGGAGCAGGGAATGGCACCAAGGCCCAGCCCGGATTCCTCCAGCCACCTCACCGCAGAGCCCTCCATGCACTCTGGTCCTCTGATCCCAGGCTCAGTGGGTGCTGTAGCCTAGAATGTGAGCTCCACAAATGTGTAGATTTCTATTTGTTTTGTTTGCTGCTATGTCCCTGGCACCTGTGCCCAGTCCCAGGTCTCAGAAGACACAGAAGGTGTCCATACACACAACATGCATTTGTTGAGTAGGTAAATATATGGGTTTCCCTAAGAAGCTGGAACCTCTGAGTCAGCACTTGGAAAGCTGTCATGAAGATTTCAGTGAGTGAATGAATGAATACATTTCAAAAGTTGAAATGTGCAAACACAGAAGCTGACCTTCTTTGCATATATTTAGTGTGGTTTCTGTTCCTCTGAGATCACAATACGTTTTTTTCCCCAGAACCAGGGATTGAACGCAGGTCAAGATCAACATACTAAGCACCTTTCCCTCCTTGTTCCTTCTAGGAGCTGTCTGATCACAATATGCCACCTGTGGGCCACCCTACATACTCTGATCATCACAGTCCAACCAAACAGTTGTGTAAAGATGCATTTCTGTGAGCTAGGACATGTGAAAATATGGCCCAAGGCTTCCTGTGCCTAGCACTGTGCCACTCCATTGTCCTGAACCTGGTGGCATGTGAGGAAGCTGGGCTCTCCTTGGAGCTCTGTGGCAGAAAGCACCAAGGGGGCCGAGGGAGGAAAGCACAACCTTGTCGTGGCAGGGCCGCCACTTGCTGGTGGCCTTGTCTCCGCAGACCACACACCGCTTTTTTTGTGCAAACGGCCAGGGACTTTCTGAAGCCTTATGGAGTTTCCTTCCCAATACCAGAGTTTAGAAAACAATAAAATAACCTTCCTAGAATTACGGATGAGAAGAAAGCAATGAAATGAAATTGAATTCAGAATAGTGAAAATTTCATTCACTTAAGTTTTTTAAAGTTTTTTAAAATTCACTTTAATGAAAGTTTTCTTGAAATTCATTCCAGTCTTTTTCAAATTCTGACTCAATCTTTTCTCTACTCTGAAGCAAATCTGCACGCTAATTTCCAATGAGACCAGCCTTTAAAAATGAACTGGTTCCAGCATATGGGATCTTCACACTCTACATTTTTACAGGCAGCATGTAATATTGTTTTAATATTTAATTTTGAGATTTACATAATATCTTTCCACCAAAGAGCTCAATATATTGCAATATCATAAATTCCTTTTCATATTCAAAGATTATTCTTTATGCATGCAAATACTATATTTAACCAAGGAATAATGCAAATTAGGTGATGAATTCAGAGGAATTGATGGTCTAGGTAATTCTTTCGTAGGAAAAGTAGTTTTCTGAGTGACTATAATTGTCTCAGAACTTCAAGAATACCTTACAAATGGACAAACTGAGGGGCTCAAGACTATCAACAGAGCAGTGCAGAATTTTTTAAACAGTGCTAAGTAATGGATTGCATCTGTGTTGTGGGCATAAGGAGTAGCACGTTACATGCGCAGCAGGCCGTACATGGACTATGCGCAACAAAAATGTCTCATACAAATCATGCTGTTGGAATCATGTGAGTTAAAGGAAAAATTCTGTTTCTCCAACACACGATGAAAAGAGACAGAAGAGCTCCTTGGGGCCACTGGATCATCCTGAGCCAGGTATGCTGGTCCAGAGCTCTATTCCCATCCTCATCCTTAGTTCATAGCAATGCAAACTGTGCCACTCTCCTCTCCTGCACTTGCTCCTCTCAGCAGAGAATGGGAAATGAGTATCTGCTACACATCTGATATGGATAATATCAGTCCCAAACAAAGACTGAGAAGCCATGCAAGGAAAGAACTTGGGGAGAAAAAGTTCAGCAAATTGCTCTGTGGATCAGGACATATTCTCAGAAACGATGCTAATCTCCCAGTCCACAGATTGGTGGTTTCCACAGCTGTCTCATTTGCTTATGATGAACAGTACTAGAAAGCATGTACTATGTTTTACATTTTGTAGGAAAGAGATGGACGGCTCTTGGCAGATAAATGAATTTGCAAGAGTCATATGAGAAACAGAGAGGGAAACCAAGTCCACGACACCACCCCCCACAACTGCCTGTCTGCCACCATGCGCTCCAGAGGTAAAGAAAATACGATAGGGTAGAAGGAGATTGAAACAACAACCTGCTCATCATTAAGGCTTCAGTCAATCAGATTAGCCCTCAGAATTACAGGTTGTAACCTATAGCGATAGGCCAAATCCAGAATTGGATTTGTTTGGCTCCCAAATGGTTTAAAATGTTCCAATCAGTGGTAAACATTTTAAATCTGGATTTTCAGCTTATAAATTCAGGCAGCAATGAGCATAGTGATATTTGTTGGAGCCGAGCAGTGGCTGAACCCGTGCTCTTTAGTTCCCTGCAGCCCCTCCTGCCTGGCCTTGTTTCACTCTCTCCATTATTGGCCTGGCCTCAGAGGCCTTTGAGTTTATTCTCTTGTGCTTAGATAGTCCCAAGTCACATATGTGCTGGTCTGCTTCACCTCCACCCCTGAACGCACGCCACGACTTTCTCTGAGGTCTTCTTCCCCAGCTTTGGCACCCTGCGTCTCACCGGCAGGAAACAGAAGTGAAGTTTGTCATTCACTTAATTGTCTGTGATACCCAGATGATCCAACGTGGGGTCTGAATGTGGGGCTGGCGGCTGGAGAGTGACTGCTGGAGCTAGTGGTGAGAACGATGTCTCTGCAGATCACTTGGACACTGCAACAGAGTTCCACCTGATTTGGTCTATTTTAAACTCATGGCATCTGTATTCAGAGCGAGGATGTATCCCTGAAGACCTCACATAAATCTGAGCTTGCATAATTCATGACCAACCCTGACCAAAGATGATGGACACTTTTTTTGACAGTTAAAAGTGGTTCAGCTATGTGGCAATAGCTTAGAGAGAGCTTATAACATACACAGCCCACTATAATATGGTTTTTGATCGGTCTGAGTATAAAATGGCCACAAACTAAAAGTCCAGAAACATCATTTGCTGACTTTGAGATGCTGTGAAAATTTTCTTAGCTCTCCAACCCCAGTTTTCTCATCTGACCCACCACATCTCTGTGTGGGATTTGCTAGACCTTGGTGCATTAATGTCTTAGAAATGTAAACTCTCTGCTGCTGCCTGTGGACTAGGCAAAATCCAGTTCTTTTTTTATGCTTCTAACCTTTATTTTATTTTATTTTATTTTGTTTTGTTTTTTGTTTTATTTTAGAGACATGGTTTTGCTGTGTAATTCAGACTGGCCTTAAACTCGCTATGTAGTTCAGACTGGTCTTTTCATATTTTTTGTTTATTATTATTTTTTATTTTTAATAATTTTTTTTCAGAACTGAGAATTAAACTCAGATCCTTGCGCTTGCCAGGGAAGCGCTTATTCTACTGAGCCATCTCCCGGGCCCTTATTTTTAATAATTTTATTGAGAAAGAAGGAGCAATGAGACGGTTTCAAAACAGGTTAGTAGGACAGTTACAATAATTAATGTATTGCATATTGCTGTCTTTGTAGTAGCTATTCATAGTATAAGAGGCAGACATGATATCTTGTCTAAACACTATCAGTTCAAAACTTCCTTCTCATTGAACTAAGAGAAAGTAGCTGTATATCTATTCATGTACCTACAAAAGTAAACAAAAAAGGGGGGAGATAAATAAAGGATAAATACATATATACATGTATATATGTATATATATATACATACATATATATGTATATATCTGTATATACATGATAACACAAAATTCAGTTCTGTTACTTTCTGAGTGGTGCAATGTTTTGAGTGCTATGACCATATAGAGGATCAGTGCTGTTGCACAAGATGGAGATTTCTGAATCTCAAGATTCAATTGATCCTTTAGTCTTCCCCCAGTCAAGTTCCTCTCTGAATGAAGAACTGTGCTCGCAGTGTCCAGTAACTCATCAAATGATTATAGAATCTCTAAAAATTATTCTTTGCTCATAACTCTTGGAGTTCAGAAAAGTCTGTTATCAGGGACTATGAAATGCAGATCGAAGAAGGAGTATCCACTTTTAGAACAGGACGCAGGAAGGAAGAATCAAGAGAGGTAGTAGCTGAGCCAGGCATGGTGGAACATGCTTGCAATCCCAGTACTCAGAAGGCTGAGGTGCTAGGATTGCTGAGAGTTTTAAGCCAACCTGGACCACACAGTGAGTTGAAGGCCAGCCTGAACTATGTAGTGATACCTTTCCTCCAAGAGAAAAAACAGAAAGAATATCCTGCTGATGCAACTCTAATCTTTGGTTCTCCACTTAGTCTAGATTTTCCAAATCCCTTTAAACTTTTGCTTCCTTATCTCAAAAGTGGAGGTTGAGAATGCTCATTACTGAGTAGTTACAAAGATTAGTATCCACATATCGCAAAATTCTTCGCAGACACCAAAGAAGCACACACAAAGTGCCAACCATAGTAATTATTGCTCATCTGTTCTTCAACCAGGACCAACTCAATGCTCCCCACTGCCAGGCCATGAGGCCAGGGGAGGAAGACTTACCTGGACCTCACCTGGAGTGGACAGTGGACAAACTCAAGGGTCCTTGGAAGGCATTACACAAGTCATGGCCTGTAGGTAACATCTGTGTAGGCCATATACCTTAATGAATGTGAGACATCCAATTCTCATGATACCTAGTATTTATCTCTTCTGTCTCTGGTAAAAGGCATAACTTATATTATGTTTCTAGATTTTTCTTTAGCAGTACAGGCTCAAATGTTTATGTTGAAGACTTCTGCCTTTAAAAACATATATCTATTGGCTAAAGACAATTTGAATTTATGAATCTGCATTCACCAGCCCAGTATGATATCACTAAGCTCCTCCAAACACTGTAGCACAATGAGTAGGAACTACTAGACAACTTAGTATTTCTTTTACAATAACTATGCACGACCAAGAAACAGTTGCATTCATCTCTCACTGATTGTAAATTTTCTGACACCAAAATTCCAGAATTAATGAAGAGGTATCATAGGTTGAAAAATGATAATGAAGGCTGGGATTACAAAATTAGGGAAGGTTAAAAATAAAGGGCTTACTAGAACAAAAGGCAAGAGAAGTGGGTTTGTGGAGGTACAAATGGATGAAGATAAAAACAAATATTTTGAATGTTGATAGTGCGGAGCCCCTCGCAAAAGCCCTGGTCCCTCTTCTGCATTGCAGCCTGGTAAGGTGCAGATGGAAAGACAAGCAGATGGGCAGGTTCAGGAATAGCAGAGTAAGAGAGATGAGGGGAAGAAATAAAAGCAAACTGATATAAGTGGCAGGTTTATTCGCACATGCTTAGAGAGAGAGGGAAAAGACAGCCAAGCCCAGTGTAACATGACAGCCTGGCAGGATGGTTATTCCCAGAAGCTGGGACACTAAAATATTTCAGCCAGTTTTCTGCCTTAAATTCTCTAAGGGAAACACTGCTAACAAAGGCTGCCCACGTTACATGTTCAGCCTGATGCAGAAATTACCATTCCCTTTGCTTTGAGGAACACAGACTGTCACAACCTTTGTCTCCATGACGCTGGCGCTGCGGTCACCAGCTGGAGAATTCTACACTTCCATCCTTATTTTCTCACTACACATGTATGCATGCCAACACGTGACCATGCACACACATACAAACACACCATGTGAAAACACACACACACACACACACACACACACAGAGCAATAACTCAGCCATCTGGACAGCCATGCTCTCCTACAACACCTTTTTTTCTTCTCAATTCTCACAGCTTCAACCTAAGAATCATCTGCCATCAAAGATGCCTGGAATTAAAAGAGGCTGAACATGCTTTGGATGGGGAGGTAAAGAGAAGAAAAGGATGGAGTACAAAAGAAGAGTTCAAGAAGGGGGAGATCCACAGAGGGAGTGAGAGGGTTGGCTCCTGTTAGTCCACTAATCACCTGTATTTCTAGAATTAAGAAAAATCTAAAATTCCAAATAAGGTCATGGTCCACTGCCTATGACCCCCATTGCCCATAGATGTGAGGTTTACTTCGTTCTTCAAGCCTACACAATCACACAGGGGAGAGACTGCTCTTTTCTACCTCCCTTGGTACTTGCAGTAGATTTGCACAATTCATAGAATATATAACCTTGCAGACCTGTACTCTGTGTCCGTGTTCTGTAAATTCTTCAGTTAATGAGTTTCATGGGAGGAACTCTGACGAAAGTGGCGCAAGTACCACTACATTTCTCACAGTATCTAACCCGTGGCATGGCATAGAATGGATGCTAAATAACTGTCTCTTAATAATGAATGAGTCAATAAATGAGTGAGTTAGTGCATAATGTACTAGCTAAATGGATATAAAAAGAAATTGATTGTTGTAAGAGGTGTGAAAAGCAATAAAGAGAAAAGATCTGGAAAGTAAGAAATAGAGAAATAAAAGGAAGAAAGCATGTTCTGAGCTGCCACAGGGATATACAGGCTATGGAGGGTGACCTGTCTAGGGCTTCTAGAACACCACAGCATCCATCCAAACAAGCTGGAAAGAAGACTATACTCTTGAATGAAGGAGGATTAATTGAAAAATAGCCCACAAATTAATATTAACCTTGATAGTATGATTTCTGGGAGATTTCTTTCATTGATTTTTCCTATCCTCAAGGTCTTTCAATGCTTCTGCTCACTTTATTCATCTGTCTACACCAATCTATCCATCCATCTGTCCATCATCTACCCACAAATTTATTCATTCATTTACCCACCTACCTTTTTGTCTGTCAATCCCTTTATCTATCTTTTTTAAAAGAAATTTTTAATTTATTTTGAATCTTTTATTTGTTTATTTATTTGATATAGAGTCTCGCTATGCAGCTTGGACTCATAGTGATCCTCCTGTCTCAGGCTCCTCAGAGTTGGTATTACAGGCATGCACCACCATGCCTGGTTTCAGTGACTGGAACAGCATGCCTGGGGTTCTGGGGCCAGCACAGCGTGTGGTACCGGGGATCAAACCTGAGTACTTGAGCTTGATAGGCAGGCACTTAGACTGCTGAGCTATCTCCCCAGGCCTCTATCCATCTTTCTAAAAGTATTTAGTGCGTCCCATCTAAAGCAGTTAAAGTCCTATTCTACCTTATATTTATATCCTTGCATTTATTATGGTTACTTATAATCTAGGCTCTCGTTCACTCTATGCCGGGCATGGTGACACATGCTTGTGATCCTAGCATGTACGAGGCTGAAGCAGGAGGATTGCAAGCTTGAGGCCAACCTGGGCTACATAGCAAGTTCAAGGCCAACCTAGGTTGTCTAGTGAGACTCTCTTTCATGTAAATAAACAAGTAAATAAACAGGCATTAAAGGTACAACAATACAGCCACTTCCTCGATGGCCACAAATGCCTATCAGTGATGATAGGAGGCCTAAAATTAGCCTTGCAGGATGGGTGTGCTTGCATCTCTATCCCAGCAGAGAAAAGGAGGTAAGCGGCTTCCATGGAGACAGAGTAGGAGCACAGACGTCTGCAGACTTACCAGCTTGGTTCGTGGTGATGTTGACAGAGACATGCTGGGGAGGGAAGGGGCTCTTGCTAGAGACTCCATTGATAGCCTGGATGTCAAAGGTATAGGGGGTGTGAGCCCATAGGCTGCTGATGGAGACACGGCACTCAGTCAGGCCCAGCTGTTTGGGCACAAACTCCACGTTGTCGTCACAGCGGGAGCAGCTCCGGCGGTCCGACCTGCACTTTTTGCAGATAATGTTGTAGGTCACATCATCCCGCCCACCAGTTTCCCTTGGTGGATGCCACTCCAGGATGATGGACGTCTCATTGACAATAGAGATGACATTGCGGGGACCTGATGGGACACCTGCAGGGAGACAAAGAAGGGTACCTTGAGGCTGGGCTGGAGCTTTCCACCCAGAACCTCTCTGGTCTGCCAATAGACCCACCCCATCCCCACCCTCACCCCCTTCTTCCCCAGCCCCAGGTCTCCATGCCCCACACAATTCTGTGCAAACAAGTGGTAGACAGAGATGACAATCTGTCCCCAAGTCCCATTGAAGTTTTATTTCTTTAGATTATATGTGTTGCAAGAGACGAGTTCAGGGACGTGCGTGCCAGTCTCATTGTCAGGAGCAAGTCACATTCTCCAGCCAAAACAAGGGCTAACGAAATGTATACATACTGGACACTTATTGAGTGCCTTCTCTTTTCTTAATTGGAGTGGAACTCAACGATAGAGGGACCTGAGTGACCCTTCCAAAGCCCCAGTAGATCTTGGAATCTGTGTGGCATATACATAGTGGCAAAGAATCTTCCACTAGAACAGGTTGCTGGGGTCCAGGGATAGATATTCATATTGCATCAGTTCTGGTATGCAAAGACAAGGCACATTATTTCAGTAGAAGGTCATACAGCCACCAGTTTTGACCCCATGACATAAGAAGTGCATAGGAGCAAGTTCAGCATGAACTACTGGTGCTTGACATGATTATCTCATTTATTTCCCAAGAAACTAGCAGAAAGATACAAAAATTATCTCAACCAAGTATGAAAACTAAGGCTTACAGAGGAGACTGGCTATAGATCATGGTGCCTATAAGATCTAAAGCCAGAGTGGAGGCCCAGACCTGCCTGACTCAAAACACATAGTCTCAACCACAGTCCAGATTTGACTGGACTCTGTCTCCTGTAGACCAGTTAAGCTCCCTGGACTCAAGGCTCTTCTCTCAGATCTGCTGATTTATGCCTGCTTCCACTTCAACAGAAGTGGAAATGCCTACACGCAAAATTCCAGGCAGCCTGGTACTCTGAATACAAATTGTTGGGGAATTAACAGTTACTGGGCTGGGCATTTCGAGATTAAGTTGGAGAACTTTCTGCTTAAGCATTGAAGAGATCCTAGCCTCAGGCTTTCAAACCTGAGCCTTGCATATCCTCAATGTCTAGGATGGAAATGAATCTCACCCAGAAGCCCCCCTTCTGAACGCTGGGTTCACTGGCACAGCCGCTTGGATAGTAATGCATTCAGAATTCACACACGTGACTGTCGTCAGCTGAACGAAGACATGTGTAAAGTGGTTCATGCTGGAGACAGGAATCAAATGCCAACACACAAAATGAGGGAATAACAACAAGGTTGGGGGGCACCAGGGAAAGATTCTGTGTTGAATCAGTCAACAGCAAGCAGCTAGAGCAGAAAGCAAATATTAAATCGGATTCTATTAAAATGTGAAAGAAAATCAGTACTGTACTATATAAAGCCCATTAGGTCCAAGCAAAGGCACAGCACTGCTGCTTGCTTGTGACAAGGAAGAATTTATGGAGTATTTTCACTGGTCTTGCAAACAGTGCTTAAGAATCCCCCACCCCCTACCCAAGAACGAACAATCATCTCGCTTTGATTCAGCCCACAACTTGTAGCAGGAGAACAGTCAGTACTGTTGCAGTGGGCTCTTCCTGGACCAGGTCAAACTTGCCTCACACAATTGTCATCCGTGTAGGTCAGTGTCTGTCTTGGACACATCTGTTTGCTTCAGACTGAAGACACCATGAGCAGGAGTTTGCATGACCAACACCATGGTGACGTGCTGCCATGCTTTTAGAACAAATAGCCTAGCCACACCCACAGACCATTGTTTCTCACCCTCAAGTAAATATTTGCAGTGAGCACTTGCTCTAGGTAGTGTCATTAAAAAACATTATCCTGTTGCATCTTCAGCCCGCCCTCAGGCTGCCTTTTGGAAAGCATCATCATGGAGCAGGGCACAGACAGTTACCGGCTTTCTCTTTCTTCCAGCCTTTGGAGACCTTTCTCTTTTAATAATCCCCTCGCTCCTTGGAGTTGCAGCCTCATCCTCTCCCCGACTGTAGCTTCTCAATGTAAACTTGCATAGTTTACCTCTTTCAAACCCAAAGACCATCATGTTCCTTCTTTACTCTTCAGCCAAGCTCTTCCAATTAAATCTCTCCTCACTGTCTCCTCTCTCAACCAGCTGCAGCCCAGCTACTTCCCTGCTCTTCTATCAGGATCACTCTCCCCTTCAGACTTCTACCCCAACTCAGTCCTCACATTCCTTGACACCCCATGTAGTGACCAGCCAGTGACATCTGCATTCTCTGCCTCAGAGACCAGCACCACAACTTGTTCACTCCATCTCCATTTCTTCAGATATTTCCTTTCTTCTATAAATTCCCTCAGCCTCTGAACTCCAGACCTCATCAATGTTCCTGTCCAAATGCCACAGACTCATAATTTTTATCAAGCATCTTTTCTGCATCTCTCTAATCTACTTCTGCCAAAGTGTGAGCACCAAAACACATATGGATTCACAGCATCCCTCTGCTAAAAGTCCTTCACCTTCCAACTACCTGAAGTACTCATCCTCTTTCTGTGTCCCTCAAGTCCCCTGTGGCTGGGCTGCTGTTGATCTCACCTCAGGCTCATGATCACCCCTCCCCCACCCATAGTATGACTAACAGGAAAGTTCCTGAAATTTCCTGAATGCCCTAAACTCTCCTCCTATCACTGGGCCTCTGCACAGTGTCCTTCCCTGCACCTGAAGTTCTTTCCCCTCCTTTTCTTTGCCTAAAAAACTCCTGCCCACCCTTAGACATACAACATCTATTCTACTAGCAACTTTCCCTGATGTCAAGGAGGCATGTACTCCCTTTCTGGTCTTCTTTAAACCCATATCCAGAGGCCTAACTCAAAATCTATCATTGCATTATGAAGTTTTTCCCCTTTGTGTCCTCCGGGTTGGCAGGAGCAGATTCTAGCCTGTCTCTGTGATTCCAAGCCCAAGCAGCAGTTCACTGCCACAAGCTCTATCAACCTAGTTTCCTGCTTTTGCTCAGTGCACATGGCTAAAGGTTCCTTGTGTGTACTCTGCACCAGCATGAGACAAGATGCCTGCTGTGGGTACATGGGGAGGCCTCAGAAAGGCCTCAGAGTAGTGGCTTCAGGGAAGACCCACTGTTTGGGAACATGAGTGGAAGAAGCTTGGTGAAAGCTAGAGATGTAGCTCAGTGGCACAGAGCCTGCTTGGCAAGTGTGAGGCCCTGAGTTTGATACCCAGTGCACACACACACACACACACACACACACACACACACACATAGTAAAGCAGCAGCAAATAAAGAGCTGGTTTGGTATGTCCCACCCTGCACCTCATCTGTCGCTTCTGGGTGGACCCACCATGGTCAGTGCTACTCTACGCCTGTTCTCTTGCTCCCAGCTGCTCAGGAAGAAAAGCAACAGATTTTCCAGGAGAATGTTTTCCCAGGTTTATTCAGAAACAGCTTTTATGTGAAGCAGGCACTCACTAGGCCTTTCCCATTCCTGTGTGCTTTTCGGAGTGAACGTGTCTGTGGGGCACGAAGTGGGATAGGATGCAGGATGCGGTGGGGGGTGAGTCCAGAGGAGGATTAATCTCATCCTCTCCCTCCGAGAAGCAGGAACAGTCATTAAGAGCCTTTCCCACAGAGTGGATTCAGGGAACCAGGAGAGGCCAGCCTGAGTGTCCTCCCTCACTCGCCTCCTCACGGGCCAGGCTGCGCCCTGCTCATCTTGCAGAGTGGGTGCCACCCACTTTTGTGGAGGTGACCTGAGTCTGGGCCCCAGCGGTGACTACAGTCCCACTTATTGCCAGGCGTTCATTCACCGATTCAGCAAATGTGCCCTGCACTCTTCCAGGCACTTTGGAGACAGTGAAAAATCGACTGGCAAATTTTCATTCTCGTGGAGTTTATGTTTCTCTCTAGTGAGAGAACACAGACAGGATGGAAGGAAACAGAGAGGTAAGTGAGGTCATTTCAGCTAAGAATATGTACTGTGAAATAAAACAGACCCAGAGCTCAAATGGCCTCCCCAGGAGGCCAAGCTCCGTTCCTTATTTCCACAAGGTCTGATCTGGTCCTGGCTGGCTAGAGACTCATTTCTGGGTGGTTAAAACAATTCCAGCCCCGGTTCTCTGTGTTCTAGAACTCATATTAGATGGGCACTCTCTTGAAGGCAGGTTGCCCACCACTTAATCTGAATGAAGAGCTCGACCAAAGCAAGTTGCCCTCATTCATAAGCTCCCTAGAGGAAAGCATTAGTGCTACTTTCTCCTTATCCACGCAGTGGCTTCTGGGTTTGGGTTATACTTTGCAGGTAATATTCATCCAGAATGTGTACCCTCAGCAATAGCCCCAAGAAGCAGAGAGAAGAGGTAGAAGAAAATCTGCCACCTCTATTACAAAAAGCTCTCAGGGACTGCCACAGCAGGGCTCAGCTCCGCGGCCTCCTTATATAAGCTCCTTGCTCTTGTGTCTGCTTCTTCATTTTTCTTAATTACACATAGACAAGCTTTTTGAAGCTCCCTGATCTGTTGCCACGGTTACTACTGATGAACACATCCTGTTAAAAAAGACTAGGGAAATTTCATCCTTTTAAAGGATGGGGAAAGTGTTGAGCTGTGATTTTTCTATTTGGATGAGGAGGGGGCATGGTGGTCCTCGGTCATGGAGATGGGCTTCCAGTGTCTTCCAAGATGTGCCTGAGAGCTTGGTTCAGCCCATGTGGAGTCCTCTTATCACTAGGACTTCAAAGAATTTTTTAAAAAGATCTTTCAAGAGCCATAGAATCAGACAGTGTTGTCATCTTGAGGTAGAATCTTCCTGCTTTTTAATGTGGTTTAGGCCAGATAAATTTCTTTAAATAATGAAGACAGAGGATGAGTGACCGAGCGAAGGTGAGTTTATTTGTAGGCATTAAGATGGAAATAAGAGCATTCTTGAACAATCAAAGGGAAGATCTGCTGAAGAGCAGTAAACCCCCTAAAGCCAATTTCTTTCTCAGGATTATTAATCAGACCATATTCCTGTTCTCAGGATTTCAAAATAAGTTCCAGCTTGGTGTCAGGTGCCAGGTGGGCAGCTAAGTGAATTGCTGCACCCAGGCCTGCATCCTTGGACCCTCCCTGTGGGAGGTGGGGAAGACGATAGCTGTGGTGGGACAGGATCTGTGCTCTGCTACAGCAAGCCAGTGACTGGGCCTTCCACATTTTGTGTGTCACTCCTGGGGGAATCTGTTGAGAACATCTAAAATGTTGCCAGGGAAGTCAGCATGTGTTTAAAGCTATGCATGGTTTTTCAAACTGAGTAGCTTAACTGTCTCTTGAGGTGAAGGAAACCTCTACATTTTCACAACAACCAAGTTGGTCAACCTTGAAAAAGTCAACTTTTCAGACTGAAATCCCTCATCCAAAAATGGTACTTCTAAAAATTTAATGAGATAATAGGCTCATAGCTGTGGCTGGTACACAAAATAATTAAGTAACATCAGCTGCTATTATTAATTCTATTAGCATTGTTATTATTGAATCACCTAGAGTTCTGGCCCACTCATGTAATTAAGACTGACCTAATCCAGCTCCTCTTTCCATGAGCACAGACCTTGCATCTAAAGGTCTATTGAACAGTGTAAAAACCATGAAGATATAGGAGTTATGTTGAGATGCAAGAAACCATTCATATGGAGTTTTAGGAGTTGTGAACACATATAGCTAAGATCAAAATGGATGATACAGACACAAAATGTTGCAGAGGTTTGGGGTAAGGCAAGACTCATGCATGTCAATGTATTCAGGGATGATGTACAGGAATCTTGTCCTCAACACTGGAACTGTGCTTGAGGTGAAACACTCTGCCCTAGTTTATAGTCTTCAGGCTGCTAAGCCCCAGGAAACACACCCAAGGAGCAGGTAAATCCTTCCTCATAAGTATAGAGCTGTTCGTCCAGGTTGAGTCCAGCACTTATTACTTCCTAGGCTTGTAATTGCAGTGTGTACCTGTGCCTCTGCTGCACGGCCTCCTAAGTTGTGGTTTGACTTTGACATAGTATCTGGGCTCCACTGTCCTCTCTGAGCTATAGGCAAGGCAATCTCTTCTTAGTTCCTATAGCAAATTGTGCCCTCTGTACTCTCTCTTTGAGAAAGGGTCAAAATAATGTCTGAGAATGAACCAGAAATGATATTTAATATTTAAAACTTCTGCATATTGTCAGCATAAAATGCAAAATATGCAATGTTCTCATGTCTGAGAAAAGCTAGTGTCTCTGTCATTTTCTGTTGCAGGAGCACCCGTATCCAGTATCTATTACTTAAAGGAGGAGAGGCTCATTTGAACTCACAGTTGCAGTCTGTGGCCAACTGGTTCCAAAGTAGAAACATGATGGGGAGGATGTTTCTACATGGGGGGACAATGTTGCTCAACTCACATTGAACTGAGAAGGAAGAGGAGCTGGAGATAGAGATATATGCACCAAAGTCACATCAGCAGTGTGACAGAATTCTTCCGACCAGCTCCCAACAGCTAGAAACTCACCAATGGGGCCATCCAATAGTGTATATAACATTCCTATCATCCAGTCACCTGCTCAAAGCTCCATCTCTGGTCTCATGCAAATTTGAAGTATTCTAGATCAAAACCATAAGAGTCAAGATTGCAATCTGAAAATGTAACTGGCTGCAGTCTTCAACATGGGCTGAAAGTTAGAGGATAATAGAGAGGAACATCAAAAGAATGATATTAGGGATGATGGGGTTGTACAGTGTGCTTGGGAAGCTGTAGGTGAAGTGATATGGTATTGCTCCTCTAAGTGAAGGTTCTATTGGAGTGTCTCATTCCCCATTGCGCAGTGTGACGTGGCTACTTCTAGGAGCCATATCAAGATATCTGAGTGACTGGATCGCTTCCTCAGAAAGCTGAAAAGTCTTTGCAATTTTATAGAAAAGCAAGCAGGTTTCAAAGAATAGTGATAGGTACACATATGGGAGGCATGGAGGTTTGAAGAGATATTCTGCAGGTAGAAAGTATATGGAAGACCAAGTCAGGCTAGCTGTTATGTCTGTTCCCTAAATATATCTTGCAGAGTGCTGTAGAAGCTAACCATAAGTTGAAAGAGGATAAGTTTGCTACCATTGCAGAAGAAGTTGAGTTATCAAGGAAGCATGAATTTAGCTTAATGTTTATTTGTATTTTCTTCTTCAGTAAATGGTTGCTTCAAACCAAAACCAAATCTTTCTTTATTCTTTCTAGTTCCCCAGCCTAACTTCAGCTCTCTTTATCAGGCTCTCTCTTTCCAAATAGGATGTCAGCTCCTCTTTCATCATTATCTCACCAAGTGCACATTTCTCAAAGACAAGTCAGGCAAGAATGACCAGCATCTCAGGAAAGGGAGCCTTATGTGGGGCCAAGTTGTTTCAGGACCTTGAAGAGGGACATGACCCCTGTACACTCTACTTGTTTCAATGATGTTTCCTTGCTGGCCATAGGGGGAGCTTGTGAATATCAGGCAACACATAACTCCACAATAACAGGAGTCAGTGGCAGAAGAAGTGGTCAGGTTTTGTCACAGGGAGAGGGACACTTGAGGCCATATTGAGAAATTGGAAAAAGTTATCAGAGATCTGCTGGAAAGTAGTGATATCAAAATGGACATCTGGATGAATCATTTAGAGAATACCAAAGACATCCTCCTCCCAACAGCAGAAATTCAGGCACAGGGTCTTTGGGAAACAAAGATAGACTAAGGATTGTCTACAAATTGTGAGTGATGAACATATAAGAATTATTGTTCTGCTCACCATAGAGTATGTAATGTCTAAAGTTTGGGGGTATCTCTTTCAGAGAGGATCCTTTTGAAAGCTCAGGCAACCTTTGAGGTTCCTCTCCTCAAAGTGTGGTACATCCTCCTGGGATAATGAGGAGAGGACATTAAAACCTGAAAAAACTTATGTTGGCTCACTCCTCCTAATGACCAGATGAACACAGTCACTCTAAGAAATTTTATGCCACCTCTGGAGTCTATTTAAGATGACCCCCAGGAGGAAGTCACTAAAAATTGAAGGAAACTGAACAACTTCAAGTAGACATGAGTCAAATAATCCCAGATTTTAACGTTAGCTCTCCAAGCGTCAGCATATTCAATGATAAAATTGGGATGGAAATGAGTTCTACCTATTTGATCATTTTAAAAAGGTACTAAAAATAAGCAGTATAAATAAAAAGCTAGAACAATACCTAGTAGGGGCTGTGCATTTTATTCCTTATAACATCATAAACAATTTGAATACAATGGCACAAGCAAAGTCCCTGCTCTCATAGAGCTTATATTCTAGTGGAGAAGTCAGATAATGTTTCACTAAGAAGATATATGTACAATATAAGCAGTGATAAGGCTTTGATGGCAAATGCAGCAGGAGCAGAAACAGTATGCCCAGGTGCTAATGAAGCTCTTTTGAAGAAGAGGCCACATGGACAGAGACCAGAATGTGGTGAGTCAGGAATCAGGCCAATATCTAGAGTGAGTGTTCATCAGGACAAAGGGCCAGCAAGTGCAAAGGCCCTGACATGGGGCAGCAATTGGATCATTAAAGGAAAATCAAGGGGACAGAAAGGCTGGAGTGGGGGAGGGGAAAGAAGGAAGAGGGAGTAAGAGAGGAAGGGAAAGAGGCAGGAGGGAGGGGAGAAAGGCGTGGGGAAATAATAGATTAGAAAGGTAGTGGAGGAGATAGATTATGTAGATACTGTCACTGCCTGCAGGGATTTTACTCTCACTGAGATTTTATTCTAAGGAAGACTCTGAACAGAGGAATGACATGCTCAGGCTTTTTCAGTACTATTCTAGCTGCCTTGTGAGGACAGGATGTATGAGGATAAAAGTGGAAGCAGGCAGACCAATTAGGAGGCATGGCAGTTATCCAGGCAAGAGACAATGGTGGCTTGAATCAGAGTAGCTGTGGAGAGGATGAGAATAGTCAGATTCTGAGTCTTTTTTTTTATTTTTTAACATCTCTGAACATAGCAGTCTTTTGCTGACATTATGTCACTAGTTTCTCTCCATAGGCTTCAGCTTCTCATTTTAAATGCTGATCAAACTGAGGATCAAAGAGGCCAAATGGCTTGTCTGTGACCACAGAGGAGCCATTAGACAGGTGGGTGTGACAACTGGCACCAAGACCCTTGCGTCATAGTGGGCTAAACCTTGCTAGGTGACTAGAAGGACTCTTTCACTCACTGGCTTCCCTGGACACGGTCCTGACCAGGAAGAACTTGTTTATGCCAGGACACAAATGACCAACACCGAGTCCTTTCCCTAGAACAGATTTCTATGGGGAGTATATAGAACAAAGTGATGGGTTGGTTTCCATTTCAGTGGAGTTCTAGATGGTAGTTTGAATTTTATATGCCCAGAACTATTGTAGGCAGTATTGTTCATTGCCTAATGAAATGTATCTTCCCAGTATCTTAGGAGGTAAGAAGTACTCTCCTCAGTTTACATATAAGGAAACAGAAATAATTTTAGGGAAAGCCCTGGTGCTGGTGATAGCTGGAATCAAGACGTGAATGCTGCCCAGGCTTCTAAGGCAGTAAGGCACAGTGGTGACAAGCGAGCAGCCAGGTGCCAGAGGCACGTGCTCACAAACAGGTGGAAAGCTCCTGCTCCTGAGCCATCTCTGCACCTTCCCTGAGAAGCAGAAAGCTGTGGCTCTACCACAGGGCTGAGCAAGTCTGTGCATGTTGCTCATTAGGGTCTTAGAAACACTGGGCCCTACTCAGGCAATTCTCCTAATCATAACAGTTAATAATAAGAAGAAATGATTAGTCAAAACAAGGAGGAACCCTGCTGAGAGGGACTTGGGGAGCCTCGTGCTACACATTTCACCAAATACCAATGTTTATAGAAAGTATGTCTTATATCTCCCTCAGTGGAGCTACTAGAAGAAAGGGAGTGGATTTCATGTTCTGGGAAAAGAGAGCTTCTCTTTGGTCTGAGCTGAAGCTGGAGAGCTCAGGCTTCCTGGGAGCTGGGAAGCTGTTTGAGGGTGGGTGCAGTTTGTCACCAAGAGGCAGCACATGTCAGCAGGAATGTGTTATGCTGACTCAGGCCACTGTCTGGGTATGGGAGGGGTAGATAGTTGAAACTTTCACTTGTGGAACAAGACGAGGCCAAGGAGAAGAGAGCTTTAATATCATTGCTGCCCTGGACCCTGCCCAAGACTCCCTGGGAATGCTCAAAGTCAAGGAGAACTATAAGATCATGGGCTTAAGGATCTGAAGGGGCTATATAAAGTCCCTTTCCTAATCTTGAAAATGAGGCTTCAGAAACTTCCAGGAGTAACGAAAATGTCTTGGACTTAGAAAACTGGACTGAGTTCCAGCTTTTCTTTTAGTTTTTTTTTTTTCCCATGCAGGGTCTTACTACACAGCCCAGACTNGTAGTGATCCTCCTGATTTCTGCCTCCCTAGTGCTAGGATTACAGGTGTGTGCCACCACACCTGGACTCCATCGCTGGCTCAGAGTACCTGGGAGCAGGGCCAGTGTGGCATGCAGAGCCCCTGTGAGTTCCAGCTTTGCTACAGTGTTATCCTAGCCAGGTCACTCAACACTAATCCCTCACTGGCTCTTCACACTTTCGGAAGGCCCTATCCACGCCCCACTGGGTTGTTCTGTATATGTGTGAGTTCTACTTCCATCTCCATAAGGAGCTCAAGTCTGTAGCTAGAGTGGGCACCTGCACAACGGCCACACAAATGAAGGCTGTCAGAGGCCCAGCCCTGGAGCAGAGAGAGGGGGCCGGGCAGTGTGGTACAGGAACTCTGAGGAGACGCTGTACTCATTACACAAGGGAGATCAAATGACTTACTATACCGCGAGGCACTCCATTTTCATTTTCTTTAGTAACACAGAGAGGACACTTGAGGTGCTGCTGGATAATGTTCTAAAGGAGACATGTGCTACCTTGGCAGGTACACAGAGAGCTCCCAGGTTCCAATGACAATTCAAAGTCCAGGGGACAAAAAAGAAACTGAGAAAAGTAAGCAGACATCACAGGAAGAATAGAACACCCAAACTCAAATCCTATGGGATTCTGACAGTCCCACAGGCACCTCCATTCTTCAAACAGAAAGGAACCTGGGAGGCCCGTGTGTTCCCGGTGGCAAACGCCCTGTGCAGTCACACTGGCTGATTGGCAGATTCAGTCAGATTCCTGCGTGGGAAAGAGGACCAGTGCTCCAATCATTAAAGTCAACTATTAGTAATCATAACTTGTTTGAAAGGATAACAAAAGAAAACAATCTATTCACAGTAACCACAAACCCCATAAAATACCTGCGGTCAACTCTCACAAGGCCTATGTAACAGCAGCATGAAGACAACCATAAAGCCAGACTGGAAGCTATAGAAGAAGACTTGGGCAAGGATCAGGGTTCGATCCCTGGCACTACATGCCATGCCGGCCCCACCCTAGGTGTGCTGAACTGGCCACCAGGTGTGGTGCACACCTATAATCCCAGTGCTGGGGAGACTGAACCAGGAGAATCATTATGAGTCCAACCTGCAAAGTAAGCACTGTACCAAATATACATATAATTAAAAAAAAAGGAAGCCTTGAATCCCATCTACTTGGATGAAAAGTCTCAACATCATAATTCAAACATTCAACTCCAAAATAATCCATATAGCCAGTGAAGTCCTATTCCCAATTAAATAAAATTATATAATAAAATATTCCAGACTAGGTTAAGGGTAACCTTGAAGAACAAATGGACACAATACTTTTGAGGATTAATAGACAGAAACTTGGTTGTTGAAATGTACAATAAAGCTATCATCTACAAAAGTTTTATTACTGTGTCAGAACTGACCAAACAACTGGTGGAAAAGAATAAAGACAGATAGTCAAGGCATTTATTTTACAATAAAAGAAGAAGCACACTAAAATGGAAGCTGTTCCTATAGAGCTGATGGTATGCTATTTTTAATAACTTAAATAAGAATATCAGTGTCACATCCTATTCAAAAATTAATTTCAGATAGAGAAAGGAATTAAACATAACCATTGTATAGTGAATTAAATGAAAATATGAGAGTAGTTTTATACCCTAGAGTGGAAAGAACATACATAAAATCCAGCCCCCCCCCCAAAAAAAGTTATGACAAATCCTTAGAACCAGAAAGAAGTATTCTGATTCAAGTTCAAAAATTAAAAACTTTATGACAAAATTATATCCAAAAATAAGTGGAGGACTAGAGGGCAAGATGCCACTTATAATTAATGGACATCTGAACATCAGCTTAAAAACAGAAAAATGGCAAAAGGTTTTATATAGGAAATTCCCAGAAGACAAATCAAATTGGTCAATAAACATAAAAAATATACACTCACTTATAATCAGGGAAATATTAATCAAAATGACTAAGAGGTCATTTAAACTGGCAAAGATTAAAAGTGTCAATAACATTCAGTTGAGCCAGTATATAGAGAAGCAAAATACTATATACACTGCCAAGAGGAGTGTAAATTGGCCAAGTCCTTTGGGAATGCACTCCTGTGACATTGGCTGACTTCCAACTGTGTACATCCAGTAACTCAGCAGCTCTATTTCTAGGCAGCAACTAAGCCCCAAGGTATGTCTGAGGGTTCTTTGTTATTATTTATATTAATGAGGTGCTGGAATTAAGCTAAGAACCCACCCACAGGTGACAGTGGAACTCTTCAGAGACCCCTGGTACTTCTCCCGCCCAAGTTTCCTCTCTTCTCAAGTTTTAGGGAAAACAACTTTCTCAGCTACTTTGTATAAAGAGAATGTGATGAGTTCTTACCAATGAAACTCAATCCATCATCTCAGTTGGCTGCTACCATTACATTGGTACTGGGTCATCTGAGAGGCAATAGTCCTCCTTCTAAAGGAAAGCAGATTAGCACTGAGGGTAAGAAGCTAGATACCTGAGTGTTATGGTTTGTGTCTAGTTGTCCCCCCAAAGCCTCATGCAGTCATGGGGTGGGGAC
>NDGN011448129.1:0-10344 GCA_002564285.1 Tympanoctomys barrerae
TTTTTTTTTTTTTTTTTTTTTTTTTTTAAGTTTATTTAGTAGGGTCTCGCTATGCAGCTTGGCTCATAGTGATTTTCCTATTTTGAACCTCCCCAGAGTGGATTACAGGCCTATGCCACCATGCCCAGTCTCGGTGGCCAGCTCAATGGTGCTGGGGATTGAACTCCAATCCCTGAGCTTGCCTAAGCAGGAGCTTAGTCTGCTGAGCTAACTTGCTTGGCCTCTCATCTTCTTGTTCAGGACAGTTCTGTTCTGTAATGGTTAAGTCAGTCAGTCTGCCTGCCCACCTATTCTCTCTCTGACTCTGTCTCTCTTCCTCCCTATCTCTGTCTGTCTGTCTGTCTGTCTGTCTGTCTGTCTGTCTCCATCTCTATCTCTCTCTCTCTCCATCTCTCTGTCTGTCTCTCCCCCTGCTCTTTCTCTCCCTGCTTCAAACCTATAAAAGTTTCTCTCCAAACTGACCAAAGACATCAGTGTAAAACAAAACACAGGGTGTAACTGAAATACTTTTGACATCTTTTTTAAGTGTAGCAAAGAAGAGAGAATTCAAGTTGAATAGTACAATCTTGAACTCACCTTCTTCTGTAGGATTAAACCCGCAGATGTCACAAATACACCGGACCCACTTGTTCATCTCCTCCTCACTGTCTGCTACCAAGTAGAAAATCCGGTCAATAGTGTTGATATCAAAAATGTAGCTGTTTTCAAATTCTTTCTTGTTAAATGTCAATCCAGCGTCAACTTGCTGACATAAGTTAAGATCAATAATACGAATAGGCTTCTTGGCATGATCATTTTTATAATACTCCAAGACATCTGGATCTCCAGTCAAACGGCCACTGCGTAGCACAAACCATCTCCTCTTCCATGCCTAGGAATAATAAAAAAAAAAGTATCTGTTTAGTATTAGAGAAAATTACTGAAAAAGACACACACTTATTAAACCAATTTTGTAAGTGCATTGTCTAGAAAAAGTCACAGTTGTTTTCTACAGGATAACTGGCCACTGTTAATGGCAAAGTTAGCCGGGGTTCAAATTAACTTAATGATGTTTAAGTTTAGAATCTTCTAGGAACTCTCCTCTGATATAATATCAAGTCAACAAACCAATGAAAGCTTGATTTCTACTAAATATACAGATAATGGTTTCAACAAATTATGTTGGGGCCAGGGATATAACAGTGCCTGCCTGGCAAGTGCGAGGTCCTGAGTACAACTCCCAATACCAAAAGGTATCATGCTGGGAGAAAAAAGGATATAAATACACAAAGGAGTGGACATTGTGGTGATACAAGCAGTGGCAAAAGGACAAATAGTGTATGACTCCTCTTATAGGAGCTCTCTGCTGTGATCAAGTTCCCAGGACCGGAAAGCAGAACAATGGTTTCTGAGGACTGGTGGGAAGGGGATCCAGGGAGTTCGTGTTTAGTGGGTATGGTTTCAGTTGGGGAAGATAAGGAGAAATCTACAAATGCACAGTGGTCACTGTTGTATAACAACACAGCGTCCTTACTAATACTACATTACACAGTCAAGACAGAACGCTAAACCACCCACAGTTTAAAAAGATTTAAAAAAAAAAAAAGTGATGGATTTTCATGCTCTACTATCACTCCTCTTCCTAAGCTTCTTATAGACTTTATAGAATTCATTCTTTCTCTCTGTCTCTCCCCCACCAGAGTGTGTGTGTGTGTGTGTGTGTGTGTGTGTGTGTGTGTGTGTGTGCTGCAGAGCAAGGAGGGATAAGGGGCAAAACAGCTTTCGAAACTCCCGCCTAGAAAGCAAACACCAGATGCCTGTCCCTTCTGGCCAGCGGCTCACTTACGGATTCTACAGAGCTGCCTGCATTCTCTGATATGAGATACAACTTCCTTAGACTTTCTCCTCATCTTCCCAGCAATCTAGACCTGTCCTCACTATCTCCTCCCTTCAAAGATTTTGTATTTTTAAAGTCTGAGTTTAATATTATGCCTAAGGAAAGGCTAACATCTCTTACTACTACCCGCTCCAAAATCTTTATTCACTAAGAAATAATCATAGCAGAATGAAATGACTGGGTCTTGTTCCTCAAGCTTTAAACTATACTTCTGCATCTGGACAAGCCTTACTCCTTTTTGAGGTTCATCCTTCAGAACAGTTAGCTAAATTTGTCCAAGACCTTATTTTAGCGAGTCATGGTCACCTGTGGTTATGGTTTACATCTAAAATGTCCCCAGAGAGCTTGAGGTCTGGAAGGTGACCGGGTCCTGGTGTGCCGGACTCCTCAGTGGATTCAGCCACTGGTGAGTTTGGTAGCTAAAATACAAAATCTTTGGAGTGAGGAGATAGTGATCACAGGTCTAGATTGCTGGGAAGATGAGGAGAAAGTCATTAGGAGATTGGCCCGGACAGCAGAGGGGACTGACCGGAAGGGCGCACTCTTGCACATCTCCTCCCTTCTCTCTCTGCTCCCTGGCTGCCACAAGTTCAGCCTCTATGTCCCATCATGCCCCTTTGCCAGCTAATCATGTGCGAAAACTTCAAGCCAAAATCAACTTCTCCATTTAAGTAGCAGGTAGTGGGTGTTTTGTCCCAGTGACAAGAAATCGGCTAGGACACCCAGTAAGAGACCTTCTATCCTTGGACTAAACACTGGACATCACCTCCCCAGAACGGGCACTCTGGCCGGCAGAAGGACACGGCACAAACCCCCATGGAGTCACAGATCCACACTGCCCTCTCTGTCCACTTGGAAATCACGGCTAAGCACCTGGCACAATGTTTCCATGCTTCAGTTTCGGGAAATTATCACCACAAGTAACAACTCTCTTCTCCAGGGACAACCTGGGTTACAGCAGCCCTGTGCTTCCAGGAATTTCAGCTCACAGTTTCATGCTAAGCAGAAATGCAGTCGGACCAAAGATGCTCACTAATGATTCCAAAGTTCACATATGCTAATTTCCCCAAAATAATATGACTGTGTTTACACTAACATACGTATGTCAATAAAACAATCACTCGAATCTACTAAAAGCCCCCCAAAGCAATGATAGGTTCTCCACGTTTTTGTTTCCTCACAAAATTTGGAAAATGTAATACAGAGGAATTATAGAGCCAATTTTAAACTGTAGCTGGCTATGTTTCATCCTGAAAAGCACAAGAGAAAGAGAAAATAAAAGGATTAATAATTAAAATACATTTTTTTCTCTACTAGATACTTAGCCTTAGCTTCTATTATCATCAAATTTTATAATAAATTCCGACAGGAAGTGGTTTTTGAGTCATAGCTCCCTGTTACAGGCTAGAAAAGTATGACACTGGTTGGAAACAGAGTGGGGAAACTTACAGAAAAGGATCCTCAGTGACCCAGAAGCTAGCTTCCCAGTTTTTAGTACAACAGACAACTATACGGATAACTGAGTTCCTAAAGGTGATGACTTTAGGAGTAGCATTTCAAGAGATTCTTTAAGTTACATCCATTCAGGAAAATTTAAGTAGCTGGTTATTCCAAAAATACTGTGCTCTGAAAAAACTTACAATGAGAGAAAAAGACATACAGAGAATTCATATACCTACCCACCTGGAGCTTACTACTTATGAAGAAAATATTTAAGCTGTATGACAATGCTTTAGCACATAGTGATTCTGGCCAAACATTTGCCGAGATATTGCTAACAGATAGCTATTCATAGGTGAGGAAATGTACACAACCCTTCGGCATGAAAATTATTAGAAAAATCATTAAAAAGGCCTAGAATTATTAAGCAGTTCTTTAAAATCATTAGCATTTTAAATTAAATTCTCCACCTGAGTACAGTTCAGAGAGAAAAAATACAGAACTAATTTCTAGAAGAAGATAGAGTTCTACAGACATTTTATTTTTTTTAATATTTTTTATTTACTTTTTAGCAGAAGCAGGGTAGGCATTTTAAATATTACTGAAAACTTGCAAAGTGTTAGATTCATGTAAATTTGGCCCAGGATTATAAAAATCAGTTCATTTGTTATATGCTTATTTGCTTCAAAATAAACAGAAGTCATCCATGAGTAAAATTAAGCCTCTATGGATACTGCCCAGTAAACATGAAAGAATTATGGGGAAGTGCAGGGAGGAGAAAACAGAACATTGCATTTTTTCATCTGGCCATCAGAGAGTCTTTCCCTTGGTGATTGCTCCAGATAGCTGAGGTTTCACTTGTAAATACAGAGAGAACTTTTTCACACTTGAATGTCTTGCAGAGAAATCTTTCCAACAGGCGTTCCTATGTAATTCACTGAACACAACTCATCCACTCGCTCCTGATTCAGACTAAGTAGTGCGACTTCTCTGCTGCATTTCAGCGACTGCCTCTGTGGCTCTGGGGCCGTGCGGAAGTCACCTGCCCCCAGTTCTCACAGTACAACCCTGCTGGGCCTGTACAGTTCACCTATCATCTTTTAAATGCAGCTTCTGTTTTTTCTCTCAAATTTTATCAACTGTCACTTTTCTCTCCTGATAACTTGATTTCAGGAAGCCAAGCTCTTTCCTGTTTCAGCGACTTCTGCACATGCTATTTCCTAGATCTATCGTGTTCTTTCTCCTGGTCTCTGGCCCTTCAGCCCTCTCTCTTTCTCAACCATCTTCAGCCCAACATCCCAATGAAAGCAGGATGTAGTCTTGGGGACCTTGAAATCTGAACACACTGTGATCTGTATACGGCTAAACAGATCAAATTTTCTTCATATATACACTATTTGTTTTCAGCATCTGAGACCTTAACCACACTGCAAAATCTAAGAAGATAATGGCTACATCTGCTTCGTTGTATTCCACACCCAATACACAACACAGTACCTACTACACTGAAATAATTATACAGCCAAAAAAGAATTCCCCTAAAAGAACAAAGTTGTAAAATTTGTGAGAGTATTAAACTTGCTACACGGGATACAATGAAAAGAAATGCTTTTACAGCCTTTTCTACCTGAGGAAAAAAGCTCCAATATTGCATGCTTACGTGACAAGTAAAACTAAGATAACTGTACCAAAATGCATGCATAGACATCTTGGGAACATAACAAAAACAGAAAAGAATGTGTATGTCTTTGGCTGTGTCATGCTTTTTTATTCCAGCTGTCTGTGGCTTCTCCCATCCATTCCTTTACTTCTCTGTTTAAATCACATCCTTGAAATTCTCAAAGCCCCTAGGAAGCAAAACAGCTAAGAAGTGAGTAGCCATGTGCTGAGGAACGCTGCGCGAGATGCCCTGGGCCAGTGACTACAGAGGCCAATAGGCGCTACACAAAGCATGACCGCTTACAGCAGGAAATTACCACATTAAAGCGCAGAATTTAGCCAAGTAGCACCTGCCACTTATTTATTTATTTTTAACATGTTCCAAATGTGAATGTTTGTCTCAGTCTCAAAATGAGTCACTCTCATTGAATCTGGCACCGATATAACCGGACAACAAAAGCAATTACATAAACTACACACTTTAATAAGGCAGATACAAAGGTTCTCTGGATTATGGTACAAAGCACAATTTAGCCACAGAATAAAGCTTCAAGCTTGACAAGAGGACTGACATCAGCACCCTTGCTAATCACAGCACAAAAGCGTCTCTATGTTTGGTCAGAGCACAAACGGGCCTGCATAAATCAGTCTTTGTTATCTGAAAATATCTGGGATTCTTAAAGTTTGTCCTATTTTTATCCTTGCTGCCTTGGTAGCCCCAGGGAAAGCTGTGCACAGCTTCACCAACCCTGCCAAGCAGTAACAGACAAAACGGACAAGTTTTCCAGAAACCCTCAAAACCAAATCCTCAAAGCAACTGTAAATAAAATTTATGTGAAAAAAAAAAACCCAAAAACATTTTAACTAATTTGACTTCTATTATGAGCAGAGAAACAAAGAGAAACTTGCAAGAAGCTTCCATAGTTGAGAACTATCTTGTTGTCCTACGTGCAATCATAGTGCAATTTGAAGTTGAACAAATATTGTAACATAACATCAGCAAGCCTGCATCTTGATGGAGCGCAGAAGGGCCACACTCCTGCACCAGGCTCTTTTCTCAATGATTCCTATACTCACAGGCTAAGGCCCAAACTCTCGGGAAGGGCACATGGGGCCCTCTAGCTATCTCTTGGCTCCAACCCCTAATCTCTCTGGCCCTGTCTTTTAATCTATCTTCCAAGCACACTTCAAGGCCTTGCAGCCCCCACCCACAACCCTCTGCTCTGTCCTGCCTTTGGCCCTGCCACATGCTGTCCCCTGGACTCAATCTCCAGCAGGCCATGGGGGAAGTTCTCACACTGTCTCTGCTCCTTACGGGGATACTGAAATGATTGCAACCTGGTCAGCTCTTTCAAGAACTGTCAGCAGAGGACAGATGCGTATGAAAAAAATAGTTTTTGAAACTAAAGATCAGAAGCATGTTTGAACTTCTCTTTGGCAGACCTATTCCTGTAAAATACTGTCTGTATGCAAGCAAGACTGAAGACAGACTTGTCACAGAGAAGCTAGATTTTAAAACAGGGTTATCACTCACTATAGGGACTAAGTACATTATGGCAAGAAAGTACAGACAGAGTCCCACTACTTAGGGGGAGGGGAAAGATTTTCAATCTGGATCAGTCCCAAACCATTACTTGCTATAACATTATTAATAATTTCATAAAATGTCAAGTTAGCCTTAACAGCTAATGGATTCAGTTTTAAGGAAAAACACTGTTACCACCTGCTTATTTTTTCACCTCTCTGTAGTCCAAGTGATGTTTGCCAGCACCCTCGGCCCTTTGTCTGTACCTTTCTCCATAACCGATATAAGATAATAAAAGCAGCACCAGGGCTGCTGCCATGGCATTCAGCTCTGACTGCATATTAAACATATCCAGAAAACTTACTTAAAAAGAAAAGGTGCTTCAGGTTGGACCCACTACATCATATTGGCCAAAGGGCTTCCGAGATGCCGGTCTTGGTTTTAAATGCTCAACAGACAATTCTAATGTGGCCCTAAGATGGAAGGCCACAGGCTCAACCCATAATCAGAATTGTGCTGCTCTTTAAAACAGAATTACAGGGAGGGGCTGAAAAACCCCAAGGCCCTTTCAAGTTCCTGCCTGATTCTTTTGGCTCTCAAGCTTTCTGCTGAGCCAAAGGAGTTCAGATCTTCCTTCCTTTGTTTTTGTTCATCCATCCCATTGGTAAAAATTCTGAACTGTTTTCAAACCTGGTCCATCCTTCAGGGCTCCTTCCAACTGTCCTGCCTTCCTACCCACACTGCTCCTCCAGCCCTAACCATCGTTACGGCCTATGATGTCTCTTGCTTTGCCATGGGACCCACTGGAACTGGTGGCTATTTTACCTTTCCATACTGTCCAGGTGCTTCCAAATTATCTTCCCAACTAGACACCAAGCACCTTGGATCCCACGGCCATTCCTGCCTCTGTTGTTTCACACACTGCCTCCATAAGATGCCTTAAGTTTTCTGTTCACCAACATGACCACAAGACCCAGTGACTTAAATGAGCTGATCTCAGGGAAAGAAAACCAAAGTCCAACGTTGTAGAAGTCGAAGTCCCTGGCACACCAGGCTCTTTCAAATCCCACTCACCTGCCTCCCCTCTCCAATCTCTCAGCTCCACAAATGGCCACAGCATGCACTGGCCGTGAGGTGACACTGGCCATGAGGTGACGGCAGCTAGGTGCTCAGGTGTTGCTGACATTTACCAAAGGAGGAAGAACAGCACTGCCTACATTCCTGGGCCGAATGCCCTTGCTCCAGGAAGCCTCACCACAGTGCAATGGAGCTTGTCATTGTGAAAGCTCTTTAAGAGGAATTTCACAGCTGATATTTTGGAAAAAAAAAAAAATAAAGACTATGAGTCCATCTATAGAATTCAAAATGTATGTACAATAACAGAAATTTGGAAGAAGTCAGTGTTGGAGATGGGTGTCTCATGCCCCTAGCTCCAAAACGCTCTTTTTTATTATAAATTTCATTAGCAGGATATAGGTTAAATAATTATGGGACATTTCTACAATAAATCTATGCAAAACATCTAAGAATGAAATATACATATATATTTCAATAATAACTATTAAATGAAAGTTGCAGAATCGCACACATGGTATGATCCTACTTTTCTGACACAGCTGTGCACATGGACACGCACAATAAAATATCGTGACAGATGAGGTCTGAAAAGGTGTCGACCAAATTTTGAACTCTGGTACCCCTAGGCATTCAACAGGAAAGGGAGGGTCAGAAAATTTGCGCATTTTTATTTATGTGCTTTGGTATAATCTTTTTTCCCCCAGAGAGCTTCCATTTATTACTTCATAGTAATTTTTAAAAATTACATGTTAAAAAGTGTGTTGTTCCCAAAAGAAAGTCACATAAAAATTTTAAATCTCAGAATGACGTGCACAGAGACAAAATGCAAGAGTTTCCGTGTGCATGAAAGTCACATTTCTCTACTACTCTGGAATTAGTGAATGAGTTTAGCCTTTCTTTTAAATATAAAATTTCGGGTACATCTGGAAGGAGCCCGAGTCAGAAAACACTTTAAACAAACAAAGCCCAATGACGGTTTTAAAAACTAGAACTTACAGGGTTAAAAGCAAGTAAGGCCCACTGGGAACACTGAAAATAGAGGAACACATTTCCTTTTCTCTGCCCTTAAAATCCAGGGATTATAATATTTATATTGCTTTAATTTTCTTTAAAAGCCACAGCAATTAATGGTCCTCCATTTGGGTATTTCAACACCTAAAACAAGCACCTTGGGAATTGCTTTATTAAAAATATTAAATTTCCATAATAATATTACAAGGGTAAATAAAATAAAGAAAAACAAATTAACTACGAAGCAGGGACAAAAGCAAACCATGTGCTTTAAAATTTTCGGGTTGTTTTCCAGGAAGCTCCATCTTTTCTCATAGAGCAAAATAAGGAAAAAACAGGCTCGCTGGAAGTTTCCACTCCACTGGCTCTATCATTACAATCATCTGTTCCAAACACACACAAGCCTAAAATTTCCTGTTTTCAAACTATTGTCACCATTTTCTAGCCCTGTGCTGTCTGTGCTAACTTTAGCTTAGTAATATAAACAAAAGAATGCACTGAACATAATGCAGAACAATACCCAGACCCAGACTTTCAAGTGTTCCATAAACCTTTTAAATATTAGAGTTTCTATACATTACTTGAATGAAGAAGATTCAAACTGGAAAGAAAACAATTTTAAAAGGGGAAAAATAAACACCCAGACACACAAAACCAAATTTAATTCAGATACTACGGTAGCCAAAGAAAACATTCAGGAAATTGTGAAATATCAATACTAGTGCACATAATTTATGTCCTGCCATCACTGCTGAATTGACGTCTACCTCTAAGTGTAGGCATAAGCTCCACATGAAGCCAACCCCGCCCCCCAAAAAGCAGAGAACTTATATGCACAAAGCAGTTCTTACATCTTTTCTGATGCCCAGATAACTTGCAGAAACTGATTAAGGGCAGCTTTTCCTAAATGAAGGCACATCAGAGCCTGTTTCGGGGTCCTCAGGAGTCCTGGGTGCAGGGGAAGGGTCTTGGAAGCTCTTTGTACATAGCACAGTTTGGTATGAAGGCAGTCTGTCCCTCCACCTAGGGAAATGTGATGACCAGCCTTTCGCAGCAAAGCAGGTCACCTCGTGGCATGAAGTCCTCACAGAGTGGCCCGGGTAGCTCATGTGTACCTCCATTTCATCAATGTGCTATTTGATCGTCACAGTCCCAGCTGCAGGAGGAGGGTCTGTGCTAACTGTGAGGGCTTCCCAGGTTTCCTTCACCTGACCAGGAGGCTGAAGAGAGACACAAACCTTCTGTGTGAGACAGATGCAACCTGGGTGACACTAAGCTCTGTGAATGTTGGAAAGAGGCAGCCTCCTGAGCTTCATCCCATCAGCTCAGGTGAGGACATGAGCGCAGGGAAAAGAGAGTTACAGGCACTCGCCCCTCCTCAGAGAGCAGCTTCTGGCCTGTCTCTAGCTTACCCAGCTGACATCTGGAACAGGACTTGAAGGCAGTGAAGGATGCCTGCCTGCCTCTGTCTTCCGTGTGCCCCCCTAGGAACCTGTGAAAGCGGAGGTGGTAGAGACATCCGCCAGAGTCTTACCAACCTGGCTAAGTACAGCTGAACTGCAGTAAAGTGCCATGACCATGTTCCTGAGCGCCAAGATGCCCACAGTTGTTGAGCCATTACTTCCACTTCTAAGAATCCCCTCTAGGAAAATAGTGCAAAATTCAACTAACTACTAGACACTAAAATGTTCAACACAGTGTCATTTCTAGTAGTAAATATGCAACAGAAAGCAGGATGACCGACTACCCCTGTCTT
>NDGN011448138.1:0-16321 GCA_002564285.1 Tympanoctomys barrerae
GAACTCAGATCCTTGCGTTTGCCAGTCAAGCACTTATCCTACTGAGCCATCTCCCCGGCCCTACATGCTCTTAATGAATAGAGGGCTTCTTAAAGTTCTTTACCATGCAAAGAGCAATTGAAAAATACTACGCATGTTTACATTAAGAAAAACGTTATTGTGAAAGAGACACTGACAGGAATGATGGGATAAGTGTGTTTGAAGGGAGGAGTACTTTGAATGTCTTGAAGGGCATCAGTGGCAATGGTTTTTACTGGAATACATTTAAAACATTTAAATATTCACCAGTTCTGATCACCTCTTATTGATCAACTATTTATGAAACTTTCTTTCAAATGAAAGCATTAGCATGAGTCCTCATCTACCTTATTTACCAAATCTGGTGCTGTACAACTGCTGGCTGTTCTCTCAAGTCAAGATGATCAGAAGCAGGAAATGTGCTGAATAATTGAGGATGCCAAAGCAGCCTTTATAGCTCCCCTAAAGACCCCAAAGAGGACTTCCACAGCTGCTCCAGAAGACGACGGGCTGGATAAATGAGTTCAAAGTGAGGAGCGTTAGTGGTAACGTGCCTTTTACTGCCATACAGAAATTTTTTAAAAAAGAAACTATTCACCACATATTTTGATTGGACTGAGTATTTTCATCTTGCAGCAGGTCCCATATCCCTCACATATGACTTTTAAGAATGTCAAATTATTTAATCCACACACTTCTGACAAATAATGAGTGAATAAGCTCCCGATACTCTGACACAATTGAACACTCTGATGTTCATAAGGTGCTTTCCTTGGAGATAGAAAGCCAATGAATAACTTTCTTTGAAAAATAACAATTGCCTAGAGAAGTAAATGGCTAATTTATCTTATCTACTGCCTTTGCTAGGGTACAAAGATAACAGTCCTTTCAAAAAAGCCTGTCCTCACATGTTCCCAGAGCTGATTCTCTCTCTGATATTGGTTTTTACATTCACTTGGGGTATTTAATCAGTTACTTTGACATGCAAGGTCTGAATAATAAGTCAAAACATCTCAAAAGCAACAATGCAAATTAAAGAATCCTTGGCAACATGTAATACAAACCTTTCCTTTCCTTTCTCCCCTCCCCTCCCTCCCCTCCTCTCCCCTCCCCCCCTTTCCTCTCCTTTCCTTCCTTCTCCTCTCCTCTCCTCTCCTTTTCTCCCTTCCCTCCCCTCCCCTCCTCTCCCCTCCTTGTCCTTCCCTCCCCTTCTCTCTAAGTGCTGAACCACTCACAGTTATATTTGATTTGCATTATCGGGGACACCTTTCTTCCACTCTCTTGTAGTGAGTGCTACTAACACATTGGTGTCTCTGGTCTTGTTAATATATCATAATTGCATAGAACCTTAAGAATATTTCCCTTAAGAGGGAGAGAAACAAATAAAGTCAAAGGCTCTGTTAAACAGGAGAAGGGAATCTACTTGCTTTCTACAAAGTATGATTCCTAATAACCTGCCTCATGAGATAGGAAAACACTCATACCCACAATATATGTACACACATACATTACATGCACACAATAGTGGAAAAAGATGTCAAGTTAGGCTTGAATTTGCTTGGTTGTTCCTACCAGCCTAGGATGACATGTGCAGCAGTTTTCTACAAGCTTCACAATATTCTGAGGGAAATAACGAGAATATAAGCAGCCCCCAAGTTACCTGGTAAATCTGACCTATGAGAATTTGGAAAATACTTTGATCTAGGAGAGCTGGGGACAAAATCTAACACTATGACTTCACGTGATGTATCTACACTATCCAGACCAAAAAGTGTTTATAATTATGCCCAGCAGGAAGTTTCTAGTAGAACTTTCTCTCATAACCAGAAACTCCAGCTTTACTCCTGCTTTAGAAAATAAGCCTATTTTCACTCTGCACTCTGTCTTCTCTCTTTTATGTTTTTCCCTAAACCCCACGGCTTACATGCTTAATGTTCTTTTTGCCTGTTCAGACTAATTTCTAAATGTATGGACCTCACCTCTCTTACTGGATCACGCAGATCTTCCGTGCAGAGTTGTTTCATGTGTTTCTGTATGTTGCGCAGTACTTTTAATATAGTATATGCTTGGCACTTTGTCCTGGCCTTTTTCTCTTTTTAAGTAAGTGGATTATTCATATATTTGCACAGCAAAACACTTGTTACGAATCTAGTGGGACTGCGGAAACAGTGAAGGGACCCAGGGTCCCATCTACTTATCCTGCACGGTTCCCCTTAGTTCTTTCTGTGGCTGAAAACACCTCAGAGGCCCTCTGTGGCGCATGCTATGACACAGAGAAAGGGGGAAAATCCATGCTTTGTGCTCTTTGGACCTGAAGCCAGGGTCCCACGTGGGTGTGCTTATTATTCCAGGCTTTGTATGATGGGAATAGAGTGAAGGCAAGAAAAATTAGGGAAGAAAAATAATAATGCTCTTGCATGAACAGTGATCCATGAGAATGCCCATTTCACTGTTATGTAGGTCAGAACAAAGCCAATTTCAGATTGTTAGCCTATACTGTAGAATAACATTTGCAGATATTAGAAAATGAATATAATAGAAGGTTTAAAAAGCAACTTACAGAATGGTATATATTTGTAGTGGGTTGATGTATTCGGTGAAATTCATAGAAGTGAAAAATCTAGAAGGATAAATTTCAAAGTACTAATAGTGGTAGGAGTATAAATGATTCTTTCTTATAACTGCTTACAAGAATTTTCCCAATTCTCTGAGTAAGCTAAGTCACACATGAGCTATTTACAGTATTTTCTTAAGGAGAGTGACTGCACCTTCTGACAAGATGAGCAGAAGGAGAAGCGCCTCGCCCAGTGGGCCGGCTGACCCAGTGATGGAGTCCATGCATGGGCTGCCTTTTCTGCTGGTACTTGAAAGGAAAGCAACAGAGCATATGTAGTTTAATCTATTTCCAACTTTTGTCTCTTTATATACACATAAGGTAGACGAATAGAGAAGTTCCTATTTCTCCCTTCAAGTCACCAACTGCTTAGAACCCTGGTGGTTTTGCTATGTTAAATTTTGTAAATCAACCAATAGACCTAGAAGTAAAAGTCTCTCTCAGTGGACTACATTAAAACATTCTAAGTAATATTTCCATGGTGGCTAAAGGAGATGAAACTCTTTTGGACAGATAAATGGATGAATGGATAGAAGCATAGAAAGTAGGCTGAAAAGTAGTAAGATAAAAACAGGGACAGTGACCTGTGTGTATAAGGAAGGTCACTGACAGATGCTTGGGGCACTTTGAAGGTGGCAGGAAGGGCACTTGAGCAGGAGCCATACCTTGGTCTGGAATGTACAGAACATGTGCGTTAGAAATGGATGTTCCCAGGCCAAGGACAGGACTCTCTTCTCTACCATGGTACATTCAACATCGTCGTCCATCAAAACCACATCTTTCTTTAAAGCTTTTATTGCAAAAAACTGATTGGTTTTCTTAAACTCAGCAAGGAAGACCTAGAAGGAAGAAGTAATTTTATTTTAGAATTTGGGTTCCAACTCTAAAGAAAAAGAACAAACTGAGGCAAAGTGGCTTAGAGAGGTCCCTTCTGGGTGGGCAAAAGGGAGCTTTCTCCTTCCTAGGGAGGATGTTACTGATGTGGAATGGGACATCTAATTGGTCTAGGGTATTACATAACAGTTTCATATGGTCCTTGTACCTTTGCAAGAGTTTCTTGAAATTATTATGTGATTAGATGATTATTCTTAATGCAAGAAAAATTCTATTTAAAAAGGTATGCCCTGGCTCTCCAGGGACCTACATGCATAATAAAAATTCAATGGGAGAAAATACACACTGAAGGGAAGTACTGAATTTTAAATATTAGTGATAAAGGGCATAAACTTAGCTTTACATTTCAACCAGTTTTGCAAGATAAAAAGAAAAACTTGAGGGTTATAGTCTTCCTGACATACTAATAAGTAGATACTATATCATCTGATGACATAAAAACAAATAATAATTTTAAGAGCAACTATATGTCAGCCAGTCTGCTTTGTACTCATGTGTGCTATCTAATTTTATTATCTAAATTTTAGCTCTCAATATTGCTCTTAACACTTAGCTTCTAATAATACCATCCCTCCCACCTTGAGTTCAGAAAGTAAAATAACTAGCTCAAAAGTTTAGAATGACTCAATGGAAGAATTAAGTGTAACGTTTATTTTCCCACTTGATTTCATGTGTCATTGGAGGTCAGATGACCCTCAGTGGCTTTAGATTTTCATATGATGCCGCAGAGAATTCCAGGCAGTGCTAGAATGGCATTCCAGCTCTGAAAATTTCAGCGCTGGTAGCATTTCACAGTATTGCTAGCTACCGACATGTGGGCAAAGCAATTGACTTTTACAGGCTCCATTTTCATACATGAGAATGGATAAATACTGCTGCACTCTCTGATTTACATGACAATCCTAAAAGTCAAATGGGATGCCAATGGGAATGTGACCTGTAAACTATAAAGGGCTCTCTAAAGAAAAATTAAGAATACTTGTCATTGAAATATTTTTAAAACAGACCACGTGACTTGGGGAAGCATTTGAGGGTCTCCTACTTCCTATTTATCTCTATTCTATTATATATATATATGTATATATATATATATATATATATATATATTTCTCATGTAAGAGAAAACTTGGGATATTATAGTGTGTGCCTGACCTAAGTGTGTCATTAGGTATCATGTACTCAAGTTGTGTCCATCCATCCTTCAAATACCTTATTTATCTTTCTTTTTGAGTTTCACTTATACTACCAGCTTATCTTAGTTTGTTGAAAATAAAGTTTGTGCTAATGTCTGGGTTTTTTTTTTTTGGTAGGAATTTTTTGGTTTATGTTTTGTACAGAGCAATTATTTTTCAAGATAATGATACACAGCATGATAACTATGGCTATTTTCTATTTGGTTATGAATATTTGTTTTATTTTTTCATAAAATAAAAAAGGATGGGCCAGGGATATAGCTCAGCAGTGTAAGTGCCTATCTGGCAAGCATATGGTCAGAAGCTCAAAATCTGGTACTGCAAAAAATAAACAAATAATTAAAAATAAAATTAAAAAATAGACCACTTGTAATTTATCTCTGCTGTTGACTTTTAGCAAGTGTGGAAGTCAGTGATATTAAACCAGTACTAGCAATGCAAATAGGAGTGTGTAGATTCAAAACGCTATGACATGAGTCCGTGGTAGCTGAACTAGTAGGAGGTACTTAGATCACACCAGGCAAATGAGTGGTGTTCATTTCCCTAGACAACATGCAATTTGTTCTCTTAGGCTCGAAAGTAAATTTCAAGCAAGAGCAAGAAGGCTACCATTTGAGGAAGACCTGTACTTCCCATGCAGAGTGAAAAGACAGGAAGTGTGGGAGTCTTCTCAAAAGACCGCTGAGTGTTGTGCAAAGGGAAATGGAGCCGTTCTATTTTGCTTCAGTGTGTCCTCCTCCTGTCCTTTCAGTGGGCACAGCCCAAGGCCCCCATGGAAACGTGCGTTCTGCTTTGGACCTAACGTGGTGAATAGAGTCCCAAGATGCCCCCTGGACTATTTACTATGGCTTGTATATTTAACTTAATGTCTTTTCCCTTTTTTTGAGGTAGGGTCTTGCTATGAAGTTTAGACTGGCCTTGAACTCACAGTGATCCTCCTGCCTCAGCCTCCCAAGTGCTGGGATTACAGGTTTAGCATCTTTCCCATTAACTTTGTTCAAATGTAGAAATTCACATGGGAGAAAAGAAAGATAAACATTTCATTAACAAAAGTATGTGTTTGGTAATTGCTTCTTTCAGTAAAACACCCTAAAACCAGCCATAAACTAAAGAACCTGGAAAGGCAATTTCCACCTGTATAATGTGCTTTCAATTTTTGGTAACAGGTTATAATTACACACTAATTGCTGCTAAATTATAATAAAGGCTGGCTGTAAAATTGCCTATTACACCCAGATTAAAACCAAATGAGCCTGATGTGGTTCACGTTACTGTGGAAATGAACTAAAACAATTCATGGGTCTCAGCTATAGTTTTGAGGGTGGAGTAGATTTTGTTGAAAGGTAACATGTTAGTGTTTAAACCCAAGCCTTTTAGAGCACGATATCATTCATCTTGGTAGATGCTCCACAGCATCTTGGTTTATTATTAAATTAGCTGAGTAAGTGTTCCTGCCAAAGTATGGCGAGCAGGCGCTCAGCACAGCACTGGCTTTGGATGCACAGATTCACAGGACAGTAGTCCTTGAGTAAGTCTTTCCAAAGAACTGCATCTGTGAGTGTGAAGTAGCTAGGAGCTCTGTTAACACACTCTTAATATCTAAAATAACTTAAAAGTCTATACATTCTGCATCATCTTTCCTTACAGAATGCTGCTTTGAAACTTCTCAGCTGTCACTAGTGTTTATCTGAAATGATGTCTGTTTCTTTCTCATCTCATCTTTCTTCCTTGTTCGCCTTCCCGTTTGCTCCTCCTTCACTTATCCTCTGTGAGTAACACAGACAGCTCATAGCCTGAGTATGTGGCAGGAAGGATTTTGGAGAATTTTTTCATGTAACTTTTCTTAGGACTTCCTAAAGCTTCAGGCCTGTGGTATGCCCTCTCCATGCCCCTCACTTCATATGCTGGAGTCTTAACTGCTAATACTTGAAAATGTGAACATATTTGGAGATGAGGCATGTGAAGAAGCAATTAAGGTTAAAGGAGGTCATTAGAGTGACATTAATCTATCATGACTGGCATCCATGTAAAAGAGAAAATTTAGGCAGACACGCACAGAAAGAAAATGATACGAAGATAGAAGGATAAGGGGCCACTTAAAAGTTAAGGAGTAAAACACTGGCAGAAACAACACTGTCAATACCCTGATTTTTGTAAGAGAATAAATTTCAGTTGTTTACATTGCCCAGGCTGCAGTATTTTGTTACAGCAGCCTGAGCAAAAGAATACAAGCCCGAAGATACTTGTTAGAAGAAAAGTTACATATAAAGTAAAGGTAACATTCCATATGCAAAGAAGAAGCAAAGAGAAGAAAACTGAACAAAACAAACAAACAAAAGATGTGTATGAAACAGTAAGTGGCCAAAGAATCTTCCTGTTTCTTTGGTACCCAGAGACATCATCTCATTAGGATTTGGTACATGTCACCCCAAAGCAAACAAGTAGAAATCAGAGGCTTTTGTTTCCCGAGAGCCTCCTAAATGCTTTCTCCACATATCTCTACTCTGGTTCCAACAGCGTAGTTACATCCACCAGAGATGCGTGTCAGTAACCCCCGGAATCTGGACCATTGGCTCCTACCGCCTGGTAGCATACCTTGCCAAAACTCCCCTTCCCCAGCATTTTGTGCAAGATGAAGTCATCAATTTTCAGCTTCATGTGCAGAGTTTGTCTTTCTGTATTTGGTTCAGGTTCTGGTCGGTGGCACACTTTATCCATCCCATCCAATGGAGAGTCCCAAGAGATTCCCTGAGGCTCTGAAAGAGACAAGCCAGTGGTCAAGTGTGAACGTGGAGTAATTACTCATTACAGCAGCTGTTCTTTTTTTTTCCCCCACTGCTCATTCTGAAGCTCCATTTATAACAACAGGGTAGAAGGTAGGGAGGTGTCTACAGTTTAGTACTTCCCTGTCTGGGAGTCCCACCTTTGGGCTGTGGACTGGCGGACTGTTGCTATTTAACCAACAGTCCAGGAGGAGCTCAATTTAAGAAACATATTTCAGTCAACAGAAGACTACATATGAAAAATAAATGAGCACTTTTAATCATGTCAGATCAGTGATGAATAGAAAATTTAATCAAATTCGAGGGGAAAATAATTCTTAATTGTTTGCTTGGCTCACAGCCCCCCCAGGGAAACTAATTTCTATCAATTACAATGTGAGTGCAGAGAGAATGAAATCCAGCAGATTGTTAAAGATCTGTACTGCATTATTCATTGTAACCTTCACATCAGGATGCTGCCCGCCCTGATCATTGCTGAGATGAGGCGCACTTCACTGCTCGGTGAGCCTTCCTAAATTCTAACCCAAACTTTTCTTTTAAAACATTTTTATGTCAATTTATCTCTTGCTTTAATACCAGAGGAGGTATGCAAAAATTGTTGGTGGGCAAATTTCTTCCATGATCACAGTGCTTTTATTCTTAAATATTCTTTCAAATTTTCTCTTAAGTCCAAGGAAAGTAACTCATAGTGTCTGGTGATTTTGGTCTCAGAATTGGGTGTTCACATCCTCCTGTGAACTATTTCAGACAGCAGGCTGGATAAAATTGCAGAATATCATAAATGTTAAAAGCTTTTGGCCGTAGTTCTGCCCTTTTCTACTCTCAAATTTCCAGAAAAGTCTCTAAGAATAAGAGCAGGTTCGGTGACATTCCCATTACTGTGCTTTATGGTAGATTTATTTCAGTAAAATCATTTAATATTGTTTGGGAGTAATACTCTGAAATTCTAAGAAAACATTTCCACTGTTTCCTCCAGATCTATCCCACTGTCTTTTTTTTTTTTTTTGCAAAACCGTGGATTGAACTCAGGCTCTTATGCTTGCCGGGAAGCACTTATTCCACTGAGCCATCTCCCTGGCCCCAACTCTCTTCATCCCACTTCTTATCCCCTCTCGGAAGGCTTTTCAGTGAGGCCTGTTTCAGTTTCACTTCTACAGAGTAGGAGCTTCTTAGTTGGTGGTTGGGTCTATAAATGTTAAATAAAAAGGAATTCTTATCCGACCAGGTGAACTGAGAACTTAAATATAGAACACAGGTAAAAGTTGATTCACCATTTACCTATAGCAGACTACTATAATAATTACCTTTTTTCCCAGTTGTTGGTAAGCATGGTGGCCTTGCTTCATTTTTGACTGAACACGGGAGACCAATTTCAACAGGACCTTCTCGAAAGATGTGTTCTGAATCTCTCAAGGAGCGAGCCTAACTTACAAACAGAGAGTCAGGTCACCCACTTGTTGTGGATGGGCTAGTTCAGTCCACTGCCCAAGAGAACAAAAACTATTTAAAACTTCTAAATGCTCGGGCCAACAAAAGTTCCTGTTCAACACTTATAGGATTCCTTACCTTGCAAGGCTCTGTGGTATTTGGTGAACCGGCAGAATGTACTTAGCTCCTTCTCTTTTGGGGGGCCTATCTGGAATCTCCCATGCTAGCTACATCCTTCCATGGCCAATAGAACAGGTCAGTGGAAAAGTAACTTACAGGAACAGTGCCAAGTCTTAAAGAGGATTTATTTTTATATATGAGAGTTCAGGCAATGCTAAGGTATAAATGGCAGGGAAAGAACTTCCATGGATTCTTGTTCTAAGGGTATTCCAGTGATGAATTTACTAGAGTAAATAAGTATTTTCCCGGGGTATCACATAGCTGTAACATATGGGTATAGAGCTGGCAATAAATCCTCAATACCTTTAATGAATTTGTTTCTGCCTCTGCTCATTCCATAAAAATTTAAAACCCTACAAAAGTCTGTACAACAGAAATGCATTCAGTAAATAAAAACCTGAAAGGGAGCAGTATGGGTGTGAAGATGAAGCGTAAGTGCGAGGTGAGTGCTTGGAAATGTACCCCAGGAAGTGCTGTAGGGCTGCTGCAGGTCAAAGCAAGGACTGGAGTGGACAGGGGGTGGGGAGTTCATCTGCTCAATGCCCTCCCTACCTGCTGGGTGCTCTCAATCATCGCTAGTGCTTCCGCCATTAGTTTCTGGTTTATGCCACAGAGGTTGGCAACCTTTGTCTGGCACCGGTGATGGACGTTCATGCCACATGCTGAAAGGAAGAAAGTGGAAGGTGAGCAGGAGGGCAAGTACTCACTGGTGCTGGGAAATCGCTCTCCTGAGATAGAATCAGAGCTTTACTGCTAGAGAGGAAAGTCTGTGATCACTGTGCTTCTGGGTTGGGCCATGGCTGGGTGGAGCAGACTGAGGTAGGTTCTCTCAAATGGCAGGGTAAAATGTTGGAACAGAGAAACATGACCTCACACTCTATCCTGGAGTCCAAGTGTCCCTTTCCCCTAATGGACTATGAGGAACGTCTCTGTCTACTAAGCTGAAGCTCCGGCTCCAGCCTTGGTCTGTGAGACAGAATTGAGAGGGGGAAATGGTGCATGTGTGTATTAAGGGGTACAAGTGAGAGGAGGACGAGCAGTTCTGCACTGCATGCTCACTTTGGGGACAAGTGAAGTTAATGAACTATGAGAATGGGTGGTGATGGGGCTATGACATAGGACACAGCTCCGAGCCCAGGCTGGAGGGGCACTGCCAGGACAGCTGTGTCTCCTGTGGACAGAACTGACTGCACAGATGAGTTGGGACCCAGTGGACTTCTGGACACTCCCAGTAAAACATTTCACTTATTTTATTCCAAAAATTCATCTGAATCTATTCAAGTAATACCTTTTCTTTGGAATAAAGAATAACAGAAAAAGGGGGAACATGTAAGTCTCAAGGTCCCTTTCACTCTTCATCTGGAACCATTACCTGTGTGAATACTGCCACGCTTCCTTGGCAGCCACACCATGACCTTGACAGGCTTGTCAATGGGACTCAAGAAAGCTACCTACTGTGCTTCTCCCCTTTCCTTTCAGCCATACTGTGCACATCATTGTCATGGTTCTATCCTTGGGATATAACTCTCCTAAAGTTCATGAACATCTCTACTTTGACAGACGCTCATCTAATCTTGTTGAAAATCACTCCCATCCTTCTCAGGGCCAGTTCAATGCACCATGGGAAGAAAACCTAGTGGTTAAAGATATCAGAAATGATCAAGATCTAGTTAAAAGAAACCAACCACCAGACCTCTGCAGCATTATCACTACACTTTTAATTTCAATAAGCAAGTTTTTAAAATATTATTTTGGTTTTCCATCCCTGATTCCTCTTTGTCTTTGTCTCACATTTAAGTGAGTAGAAAGTGAGGGGTCCTAGTTAGGTATCCACAAGATACTGGGCAGTATTTGAGAGTAGGAGGGGAAGGACACTACAGAAGGGAGGTGTCCCCTCAGCCAACCTTTGCAAGGGAGGAGCAAGTGATTGTGGATCTGGTTGTGGATCTAGGAGCAAAGAGGTGTTCTTCCCTGGTTTACAGTGCCAGGGGAGGTCACAGCAGAGTACATCCAGAGAGACTGGAGCCAGACATTAAGATTTTAGCATTGACAAAATCACAAAGTCTCCAGGTGGTGCAAACTTAGCAAGCCACAGGTGTGTTCACAAGGGGTTTGGATGCAACACCAATGGGACCTGACAGCAAGGTGTTAAAAGATATTATCCTATTTTCAGGACCCCTACATATATGTATCTCCAAATATTGTGTGATTACAGGAAGGATGGATGACCATCACAATTACTAGTGCTCCACTTAAGTGGATTTCAGTGTCCTAAAGAAAGCAGTATTTCTTGTATATATGAGTTATCAGCTTAAATGTGCACTTATGATATAATGACTGAAAGAAACCAATTTGTTTTCTTTCATCATTGTGTGTCATGACGTTACTTTTGTTTTTTGCCAAAGAAAAAGAAGGAAAAGTGTTAAATATTCAAGAACCAATAAGGGAGGAGAACACATGCTGGTCACAGGTTACACAAGGATCTGACCCTGCTTGACCTTGTCCAAGTCCTAAGGGCTTCTGAGAGGGTCCTAGCTCTGAACTGATGTTCTGTACAGATTCTGTGAATACTTGGAATCATGAGTCCCCCAAACAGTGCTGTTATGGTTTATATCTAGATGTCACCCCAAAAGCCTTGTGTGCTCAGAGGTGAGTTTGGAGAGGTGACTGGAGGCCTGACTGGAGGAGGCTTGACTGGAGGAGGTGGGTCACTGGAGGTGTGGCCCAGAAGGCTCTCTCCCCCTTCCTCCCTCGATTGCTGTCTGCTTCTTGCTGCCATGCTATGAGCTGGTTCTCCTCTGCCACACCTCTCTGCTTTGATACCAGGTGACTACAAAATGAAAGTGCTACAAACTGTGAGCCAAAATAAACCTTCCTTCCTTCCTTCCTTCCTTTCCTCCTTTATTTATTTATTTATTTATTTAATGTATTTGGTATATGGTACAGGATCTCACTACACAGCTCAGGCTAGTAGTGATCCTCCTGTTTTCAGCCTTGATCTTGGGGGCTGGTTCATCGCTCCTGGTGGTGGGATTGACAATGCATGTGGTGTCAGGGATTGAACCCCAGTTCCTGTGCTTGCCTAAGCAGGTGCTTAGTCTGCTGAGCTATCCTGCAGGCTCAAACTTTCTTCCTTTAAATTATTGGTGCCAGGTACTGTGTCGCGGCAATGAGAAAGCAATGGACAACAAGTGCCGTGATATTCTCCTCCCACTCCTTTGTACCAAGGGATGGTTCTTGGATTGAGTGGGAAGGGGCTGTGCCAGTGTAAAGACAACTAGTACATTGTGCTGCAAGTTTTAGAAAACCCAAACTTTGCTTTTGAAATATCACTATTGAAAAGAAAAAACACATAAAGATTTCCAAACTCTAGCTGATAGAACTCTAGTCTCAGCCCTACTTGCTTCTACAAAAGTGTATAAGTAGGGTTGTTATAATAGAATCAGTTAGTAAGACCTATGAAATCATGCAAATTTTCATTTCATCTGCTTATTAGCACATTTGCATGCAAAGAGTTTAGCACACTGAGTGTTATGGAGTAAGTGTCTGTTTATCAACTACAACTTCTCATTCATCTTGAATAGTTATTGTATCATGAGGGCCAGCCAAATAGCTCAGCAGATTAAAGGCCCTGCAAGCAGGCACAGGGGCCAGGGTTTGATCCATGGGCCTGCTGTGCTGGCCCCTCCCCTGAGGTGTGCTGAGATAGCAATTGAGACTGGGTGTGGTGGCATGCGTAATCCCAGCTCTTGGGAGGCTGTAAACAGGTGGATCACTATGAGTCCGATCTAGTAGTGAGACCCTGAACACCCTGTAGACTCTTCCCTAAAAATACAAACTGATGATGATGATGATAATAATATGTAGGTGAAATTCTGGCATTACTCACCTTTGGTTTTACCTAGCTCACACTTCCTCAGATAGTTCAACATAAAATCATGAAGCATTTTCTATGTAAATAACTATTGCTATTGCCTATATATGCATAGATATAGCCACAAAAATCCACTTGAAGCAAAATATTTTATGTCTATTTAAAATCTTTAATACAGTAACAGTGGTTTTGATAATGGTGCTTAGAAGTCTGCATGGTCAGCATGACTGACACTGGACTTGTTCAGCTGGCGTTAGGCTTGCATGTGGGTGGCCCTAGCCACATATCCCAGCAATGTAAAGTGAGACGCTTATTGAGAATTTAGTGCAACAGAATTGGTATTTTACTTCGCTCCTTGAAATTGTAGCTAGCTCTATGCTTGTTTCAGGTGGGCACTGTACTGAAGAAGGGCACCATTCCCGCTGTGATACCATAAGTCTCTGTCACTAACCTATCAGGCGGCAACTTGATCTCTGTGAGTGCAAAGAGTCCCTTTTGGTGACTATTTTCATGGGAGTTATTGTAGAAGGAAGGGGGGGGACAGTGAGGGGGGGTATAGAAGACAAGATAAAGGCTGATAGGGATCTTACTTAAGAAGATGATTGATGATTTACAAGGAGGTGAGGTAAGAGTGAGACAAAACAAAGGACCAAGTGAACTAGAACAGAAGAGAAAAATCAAGAATTGAGGATGAAGGAATGTGGAGAGGAACAGAGTTGAGGAATCGGGGAATCGGGGAAGTTTTGGGGGGGCTTACAGAGTCAAAAATAGAAAATGAAGTAGAGAAGGGAAAGAAGGGGAGGGGGAGGGGGAAGGGATGGGATAAAAGAAAAGAGGGAAGGGAGTTCTTGAAGTGAAGTAGGTAGGAGAGTGGAGGAGGAATGGAGGGGAAAGGAGAGAATGTTAGAAAGAATGGAACAAAGCAGTGCAGTGGGTGTGGAATAATGCCAGGGGTTCTTTGGGGAAGTTCTAATCTTCCCAGTCACACTAATAAGACAGCTCTGCCCTAGCAAGTGGCACGAAGGCTCTCTGGAAATGACACCCGGCCTTCAGACCAACTCAGAAGTCGCAACCAGTGAGGATTTATTTGTATTTGTGTTTATATAATTAGAACATGGGAAAGTTTTAGCCTATGAGCTCTAATGATGCACCATATTACACCCTGCATATTCATGTATTCTTGAGCAGTATCTAGAGGAAAGTGTGGAAGTGGTACTTGGGGTTATGAAAGGATCCTCAAGGTTCACTTTGACTACCTGTGGTACCCTGGGGAATGCCTTGGAAACCTAACAATCCATGTCTCACTAAGGTTTCACCTTAGATTCCATGGGACATACCAGTACCACAGGAAGATGGTCTTCCCTGCTGGCACCTAGAAGGGAAGAAAGATGTAGCCAGTGGTATTTTAGTTGAGATAGGTCTTCAAGGGAAAATCAAAGGGTTAAAACATGTGGTAGTCCAACATAAAAAAGTGTGTGCTGCGGCAGAAAATCTCCAGTGACCATATCATCCAGACCCCACCCCCTCTTGCTTCCACCTACTAAGCAGAGTGCTTGGTCAGTTCTCCTTGGGATTTTGTCCTCCCTGTTCCCTAATCCTGGCATATCAGCAATACAGTTTCTAAAGATTGTTGCCTTAGCAACTTAGAGCTTTAAAGCAAGAATTACTTTTTTCTTTTCTTTTCTTTTTTTCTGGGTAGGGCTGAGTAACTCCATGAGCAGGGAATGGCAGGCTTGGGGGAAGATGAGACACGGGAGAAGGGTGGTCAGGGATGAGCTTGGCTTCTCACTGGGGAGTATCGCTCCTTGAGGAGATGCACAGAGCATCTCACCAGCAAGGGCAGTGGAGGAGGCTGAGGAATTGCACAGCTAGACTTGCTGGAGTCAGGCCAGATCCTACCAAGGAGACAGCAGATCAGGGTAGAGTGAAGTGGAGGTACCAGTGAGGAGAAATGCTGGCTTTGTGTCTCCTCAGGGATGTGTATAACATAAAGTCACAGGACCCGGAGACTTATCTTGACCCTGAGCTCCTGTGAACTTTTCTGGGTTGTGAACATGAGAACATTGTGGGGTAGAAGGACAACAGCAGCAGGCATGTACTGTCCCAGGAAGATGACATTCATGGTCACAGTCACATGGGGCTTGGGTAGAAGTCATCCCTTGTTACCTGCTTCCTGCTAAGATGCCACACAGTGGCACTGTGCTCACCTCCCACTGGACTCACCATCGCACTTGAGTCCTTGTCGTGCCAGCCCCCACAGCAGCGTCCCACAGTGCTCACAGAAGGTCGGGCTCTTGTAATTGTAGACTTTAAATCTGTGTGGCATGTCTATCTTGAATCTCTCTTTGTGGAACTGGAAGAAAGGCAAAAGGTGTGATTACACACATGGTCCTGGGGCCCAACTTCTGTTGTTCTCACAGACACTTTCACCTAACAGGTACTGTAATGCAAACACAGGCACCATCGCTGGTACTTGGCAGACCTTCAAGTCATGTTTGAAGATGGCATAGAGCTCGTGGCTCTTGTAGGAAAGGATGAGCTGGATGTTGGCACATGTTGAGCACACAGAGACCCACAGCAGATATCTGAGGCATCAGACAGACAGGTAGCATTGCAGGAAGAGCGGATGGGGTTATTTATCTAATGGTAGCTAAGGAAATACTGCTTTTGTTTAAACAGATGAAACTGCCCTTCCTGCTTAATATAAATATTTTCTTTTCTTTTAGCCCAGAACTAGTGCTTAACCTTTGGAAGGATACTAAAAATGCCTCTTCTAGAAGATGAAATTAGGATGAAAGTCTAATAGTAGCTTGAAACATTTTCCTACCCTTTATTCATGAACTGTTGAATAGAAGTGCCAAGGGACAGATTAAAAGTTCCTCCCATGAACAGAGGACAAGTATGTCACATGTGTCACCTGGAACACTTGTGGATTCTTGAGATCTCGGAACACTCCACTCAAGGGAACCTTTGTTACTGTCCTCACTTGACAGATGAGGAGATTAGGCACAGAAAGGGCAAGAAACTTGTCACTCTGCTGTTGAGTCTGGAGAGCAAGCAGGTTGGCTGTCACAACCAGAGCCCACCATTCCATTTTTGTCTCCAAAGAAAGGTAGTTTAAGGAGAGAGATGTTAGCAGTACAGCTGTTGCAGTGTTCCTAGAAGTCTCCCAGAGTTTAAATTGTCTCCTTCAAGCAAGGTTATTGCCTGAACAATAAAAACAATAATAATGACAACAATATTTGACAACTTAATTCCTGGTAAGAATGCCAATATTCTTTTTTTTTTTTTAAACATTTATTTATTTATTGTGTGTGTGTGTGTGTGTGTGTGTGTG
>NDGN011448145.1:0-13099 GCA_002564285.1 Tympanoctomys barrerae
ATATATATATATATATATATATATATATATATATATGAGAGGACACCAAGAAATATATACACATTTCAGCAATACACCATACTAATATCTAAAAACCAATACTCACCCTTGCTTGGAGCACCTCTTCTAATTATAGAGGCCAAAGGTGACGTGTGTTCATCCCATGATATCTCAATAAATTTAGTATTAAAATATTTATGCAAGCTTTGAGAGACAACTTTTGTGACCTCACGTTTGCTGGTGGTTGTCCGCCTTTATTGAGAGATGCACTGTATAAAGCTGTACTAAAAGGTATACCTATTTCTCCTTGCTTACTTGGATCATGCTGCTTTAAATGAAGTGTGGTTATTTCAAATATGTTTCTAGAGTTTTTAAAATAGAATCAACAAGAATTTGATGTTCTTTCCTCTCCTGAGTGACCATAGAGTTGTAATCTCAGGAAAATTTTACATAAAAATCTATGTATCTGGGAGCAGCATTTTATCCACTAAATTCTCTCTGAGTTTCCCATGTTGCTTATTTTTTACTTCTTGCAGCTACACTGTCTTCCGTCACACATTTGGACTTTATTTTCTGCAATCTAACTTCCATGTCAAGTATGCAAAACACTTTTACTAAAGAAATATATTCAAAAGAAGGGAGGAGTCCGAGATCTTTCCAGAGTACATGTTTTGGCCAAATCACTTGACGTGTTGAAAGGTGTCTACTTCCTCAGAAACAAGGATGAAGCATGCCTCATGTTTGTTTATCAATATAGATCCCTCCATTCCACCTGCAAATCGTTCTCAGGTTTCTCCTTGAGAAAGGCCTTATTATTCGATAATCACTTTCCTTAATTTGGGCGTATCTGCATTTCCTATTTCAACATTCATTTTTTTTTTTTTGTACTTTTCATGGTAATTTTCTCAGGCAATCTCTGGTACCCAATATATTTCTTTCATGTGTCTTTACATTTTCTTTCTCACCTGTCTAGATATACATTCATGATAGCATGGAGTTTTGCATATTTTGTTTATTGCTGTACCACTGGCCCCAGAAAAATCCTCCTCAAGTTGTCAGCATCCAACAAATATTTATTGAATTAATTTCAATAATAGTAGAGAAAATTGTGTTTTGCTTGCTCAGTTCCCTAATATGAATAGATTGAAGTAAAACTGAAAAGTAATCAAGATTTTAGTCAACATATCCAATATAATTTATATGAAACTATTGGAGATAGCTTGATTGTCCTCACAGAAAGGTTTTCAGACAACTTGCTTGGTGGCCATCAGGGAATTGATGGATATTGGTTACTTCTGGGCCCCTGCAGCTCAGAGGTAAGAGAATATAGACTCAATTAAATTTATGTACGCTGTCCTGTAAGCACTGCTTGGAAGGGTCTGTCTGCAGAGCAGATGGGTGGGGCCCAGATGACACAGCAGCTTGGGATGCAGTGCAGGGCCCGCCCCCTCCTCCACAACAAGAGCCATGTAGCTCCTCTGGTGAAGGGTTTTCTTCTTCACATCCACTACATGGTCATGGACTGGTAGTTTATTTAATTTTGTTATGGTTGAGAAGTGGTGTGTATTGTAGTAAATAAAACCATGGACCTCAACTGACAACACACAATGCAGTTTTAGACTCTTGGACAACCTAGAGGAAAAGAAGTGTGTGGGTGCCATCGTTCTGCCACCAATCTCAAGCTACCAAGTAGCCAGTCAGGAAGGGTTCTCTATGAGGAATAGGGACTCTTCTGCTTTCCCGCTGGTTACCCTGCAGTGAGAATTAAAAAGAATCTTCCCTAATTTGTGAGGGCTCAGTCTCTAAAGGCGACCTTTTGTTCTACTTCCTAGATCATAAACGAAATTCAATAGCACTCACTAATTAAGTAGGTTTTTTTTGCTGTCAGATAACATGAAGTTCGGAAAAAGTTTACAATGTTATCAAGAATGTTTTTTTCTGTTTTCCCTATTATGTGGTATACATTCTCTTAATTACAAAAATGCTTACTGCAACTCTAGCAATTGTGTGTGCATCTCTTTTGAACATTAAGGAGGAGGAGAAAAGACAAGAAAGAGAAGCCAGCAGAGACAGTCTTGTCTTATCATGAAACCAACAGTTCTCCTATTAGACTTCTTTGTGCATCTCGTTGATTAAAACTGATCCATGTGGTGCTCCCAGAGGAATGGAGGTTTGAGGAAAATATGTTTTACTACACCATTGTCTTCCTCAAGAAAACTGAAGTTTTCAGCTAAGGAACACGAGGACTAATCACTATTGTATTAAATGAGTATAAAGCCTAGCGCACCACAACCCCTTACCTCTCCCCCAGCTCCTGTGGTCTTCCTTTGTTGCTCCTGGTTCAAACCCCTTTATGATTTTATACCATTGTGTGATTTTCATTCATATCTTAGCCATCTCAGACACCTATAGGATATAGGCACCAGCCACATAAATACTCCTTCCTCCGACTCCTTACACTTCTCTTAAGAGCCATTTTATATACTTTCTTTACTCAAAAGCATTGAACAGAACCCTTGGGCTTTACCCTACATTCAAAACCTTCAAATCTAATCCCTCCTTAGCACACCCTCCACTACTCAAGGTAATGCAAGCTCATCTTCTCCAAGGTTGTTTTTCCCCAAATACGGGTGCGGTTTTCCACATCTTAACCCATGCTCCCATTCTCATTTGGAACGCCTCTGTATATTTCCTTCCTTTCAGTGGATCAAAGAACTCATCTCTTTTTAAAAGGTTCTTCAAATTTCTCTCCTCTCATGCTGCATTCAGGAGGATTCCAAACTGGAAACTCCCACAGCCTTTCCTGTAGGGCTTTGGCTTCAATATAGCACTGCCCACTGCCCTGCCCTACCTCCTTGTGTGTGTCAACTTCTACTTCACAATAAAGTCATGTGCTTGGAACTTCTTTTTAGCACATTTTATTTTTCAGAACAATGTAAGATGTGTAGGAAATTTGAGAAGATCACATAAGGAATTTCCATGCAGCCCACACCCACTTTCCCCTTTACTAGCTTCTTAACATCATTATGAAGTTACAGTATTCCAGATTTTTCTTGCTTTTAGCTAATGACAGCTTTCTACTTCAGAATCCCATCCAGATTACCAGGTTTATCTAGTTGTCATATCTTAGGTCCTTCTTCACTGTGATAGTTTCTCAGATTCTCCTTTTTTTATGACTCGCATAATTTTGAGGTGGTACCCGGAAAGTAGACTACAGAATTCCCTTTCGACCGAACTTGTTTTCTTCTTTTATGACTAAGCTGGGGTTTGGGTTTGGAGGATAAAGAGCACAGAAGTGACTGAGGTATATTACAGTTAATCCCAACGAAGATGCCTGGCACCGTGTCACTGCGGTGTCATGACTTAGCCTTGCTGAAGTTCACCTGGTCCACATGGTTAGCATAGTGGTTTCATGCTGGACCACTTACAGAATTTCTCTCTCCGTGCTGTACTCCTTGGAGAGGAGTCGCTGTGTTCTGCTCACACAGAGCAGGGAGCTGAGTTCCTGCTCCTTGCAGGTGAAGTTTCTACATGACTGATTCAGAATTCTACAGTGGAGACTTGTAGTGCGTGTGTATGTACATATGTATGTACATATGCATGTATGTTAGTATGGGCTTATAACTATTGTGTTTCCATACTTTAGATTACAGTACTAAGTTAGATTATTTATCTTCTAGAAGTGCATTTGTTGAAACCTTAATCCTCAGTGTAGTGATATCTGAAGATGGAAGTTTGGGGAGACGATTAGGTTGAAATGAGATTGTGATGGGGAGCTTTAATAACAGGATTAAAGTCATTGTAAAGCTAAGAAGAAAGACCAGGGCTCCCTCTTTTATTAAATAAAGGCACAGCTATAAAGTAGCCTTCTCTAATCCAGAAAGGGAGGCTTAAAAGAGCCAAACTTTGCAGCATCCTGGACTGGACAGTTTCCGTAATAGCTAAACACAAAATAAAGGTCATCGAACTTTTCTCCTGTGCTGTCTCCTAGTTTTACAGTTTTGAATTTTACATTTAGGTCTAAGGTTTATGTTGAATTAATCTATGGAGAGGAGATCTGGTTGTTATTATTGTTATTATTCCTACTTCTCTCCTTGATGTGGGCTCTATTTAGTTTTGTTGGGCTATCGCTGCTAGAGGCTACACATTCCTCTATATTGCTCTTTTGCATTTGGCCCTTCTTAGGAAGATCTCCTCAAATAGTGTGTAATTAAGCCTCATTCAGCCATAAAGAGGGAAAAAAATCATCTTTTCCACAGGAAAATGGATGGAATAGGAAGACATCATGTTAAATAAAATAAGCCAGACACCAAAGAGATAAGTCTTGCGTCATTTTTATTATATGTAGAAACAAAACAAAACCAAAACAGGATGACTTGACATAGAAGAAGGTGCCCAGCGAGATAGCTCGGCGGACTAAGTGCCTGCTTTGGCAAGCTCAGGGACCAGGGTTCAATCCTTGGTCCTACATGCTGCACTGGAGTCTGGGTGTAGTGACGCACGCCTGTAATTCCAGCACTAGGGAGGCTAAACGCAGGAGGATCAGCATGAGTCTGATCTGTGTAGTGAGACTCTGTACCAAATACACAAATGAAAAAAAATAAATAATTTTAAAAATACAGAAAAAATTTTTAAAAGAAATAGAAGGTCTTTAGAGTAGGAGGAGAGGGTAGTTGGGCTGAAGAGACAGTAGATATCAAATGCAATGTTTTGCATCTCTGTGTGTATAAATATCACAGTAAAATTCACTAATATGCACTGTTAAGTATAATAAAAAGGAAACTCTAGCCTAGGTGCCTCATAGTTCTTGCTGCTGTAATCCTCTCCTACGTAACCGGAAATATGCTTTGAAGGTGACTTACTAAAAAGGAGGAGGAGAGTGCCATAATCCCGTGGTTAAATCTCAGTCATTCACTGAATCTGTGTCCTTGGGTTTTAATCATCGCAAGTGTTTCTTATGTGCTCCCTCCCCCTTTCATGGGAGATTGTCTTCCCAGAGGGTTCCAGAGGCTGAAGGCCTCTAGACTTGATTAAATATCTTTCTCCCTGGGTAGCCCAAGGCTCCAGGACAGAGTTCTCCCTAACGCGTAACCCTCTGTAATGAACAACACTGTCAGTGTCTTTCAGAACGGTTATTTCTCCTTTCCTCCTTCCAGAGCCTAAAGACAATTTTTCTTGGCTTCTCACTAAGAGAACCTGATGAGATTCCCACAGGCAGAACTCACAAACTGTATGGGGCCTCCCGAGACTGCAGCCTCCACGAGTTCCTTCCTAGTCACACGGGAGCCCACACTCTGCCTCCAGCAATCTGCCAAAGTCACCATTCAAGTGTGCCGAGCTGCAGCCCTTCTGCTCCCAGTAAGTGGATCTCAGCTGTGACTTTTCTATCTGCGCCCTTCTCTCCAGACTTCAGGGCTGTAGTTTGCTCTGCAACCTTGGTCCTCTGGAGGATCTGAGAAAAGTCAGAACTCTACGTTTGCTCTGCTTTTCTTTTATTGGAAGGGCGGAGAGTGATAGATTCTAAGTTCTGTACATGTCCTGAAACCGGAAGTGTTTACGCAATTTTTCTTCTTTCTCCCGGTCAGCACTATGCGGTGCCTGCTCAGGGGCTTCCCAGGCTTGCAACACACATTAAAGAACTGAGCTGAGAACTGTGTCTTCACGACGGCAGCACAAGCAACGCTGGCACATGTAACCTGGCATCTCTTCTCGAGTAAGTGGACCAGGATGCCCCATTGTCATCACTCTCAGGGAATCAGATCCACTTGGCCTTTGTCACAATGGCCACATTTAGCCACATTTTGTGTTATGATTCTGCTTTGACCAAGTCCTATGTGAGAACAATCAAGGAGGAAAGGTTAAAAAAAATCACTCTACCATCTCTTCTTGGCATGAAAGTATGAGTTTCCTAAGAGTTCCTAGAAAAATGTTTGGTTCACAAGAGAGAGAATTTATCTCCTTGTCTGGGAAAAGCAAGTCTATTCTGTTACCACAAATACATGAAAGAAAAACTGTAAATCAGATCTTTTCTAGGAAACATTGAAGTTTGAGTAATTCTACTTCATTTTTCATTTGCAGGGCCCAAAAACATCACTAGGAAAATGATACTTAGGCTTTTGCAGTCTGGACACACAGTATAAGATCTTTATTTGATATAAATAAATATTCTAAACAGTGGATTTTAATAACCTATGTGTAATTCCACTTGGGAATACATTTATTTTAAGAACTACCGATGGTAGGTTAATGTGTCTCCGTAACTAAATTTTATCTTAGAGAATAATGACATTGCTTTTAAGTGAACTTATGATTATAAAAATATTCAAATCCAAAGCAGCGAGGAAAGAAGAATAAGAAAACTATGGAAGAAGCAAGAGAGAGAGAAGGGGGAGAGGGAGAGAAAGAGTAAAAGAGAAATTCCAAGGTTTGGGGGTTTAGAAAATTGTAAATGTAGGTTATAGGAGTAGACATTTAAAAATGGAATCTCAGTGTTGTGCATAAGAATGTAACATTTTTATAAGACCCAATGGAGATCAGGCCCCCTGGGCACAGAATGCCCTGGAAGCTGAAGGCCAACACCAGGCTGCTGCTTGTGAGCCACAGACTGGGTAGAGTCAAAGACTTGGGGCCCCTGGGCTGAGCTGAAGCTCAGACAGAAGGTCACACTGGACAGAAGAAGCCACACCCGCCTGCCCTTGCTTCTGACAGCTGTTTTCGTTTTTTTACAAGGGCAGCCAGAAAGCACCAGGAGGTTGGTCGGCACCATCCATCGGCACAGCCGGTGGCGGGAGTTCAGAAGACCAGCACCAACCCTTGCAGATTTAAGAACATAGTGACATCAATGATAAAATGATTGAAGGATAATAATAAAGACCAGTGATTTCTAATGCTAATGAATGTGAGTCCCAGAGAAACACAGAAAGTTCCACCTCACACTTCAGAAATCAGTGATGCAGTCAGACAAAAACAACTCTCACTGCAAACTGATATACACAGAATGGAGAGCCCCCCATTCCTTCATAGACACATGAGCCCGTATTTCTGCTTTCTGCCTATACCTACTTCTGCCTCATTAAATATATAACAGACTTCATCGGTACATGTACATACAATGAACCTTTTATTTGTTGCTTCTGTACCTATAGATTCAACCAACCACAGATAAAAATAATTTTCATAAAATTTTTACTGAGGGTTGGTGAGATAGCTCGGTGGCCTAAGTGCCTGCATGGCAAGCACAAGGACCTGGATTTGATCCCCGGTACTACATGCCATGCCAGCCCCAGTCCTCGGGTGTACTATGCTGGCCCAAAACCAAGCATGGCGGCACACACATGTAATCCCAGGGCTGGGAGGGCTGACACAGGAGGATGTCTACGAGTCCAAACTGCGTAGCAAGACACTTATAAAAAAAATTTTTTTTTCACTTAAAGTGAACACGGTAGATATTTTTCTTGGCTGTTCTTCATACAATATAGTATATAAAGCATATCATGTTTTCATGGTGTTGGGTATTATAATAGAGAAGTGTTATAAAGTGCATAGGAGGAAGGACATAAGCTATATGCAACTATTGTGCCATTGTTCATGAAAGAATTGAATAGATATAAATTTTGGTTTTTGAGGCAGGCCTTGGTACCAAGTCCCTATGGCTGACGAGAAAAAAATTATATGAGGTGCAGCTTCCTTTCTTATTCGAACTGTTGGTTATGATTGATAGAATTCTCTTGTAAAAATGGAGTCTGGCCATTCCAGTTCTGCTTAAGAAAAAATGTTCTGAGAGTCCAAGTAATAATTCTTCAAATTTCCCACAAGCTCTTGCATAATCTTCCCTGAAATGTCTCCTAGCCCCATCGCACCCTCCACATTCTGTACAGAGCAACCTTCAGTAGAATTCTTTGAAATCATCATGTTGTAAGTTCTGTGCTTGCTGCATAATAGCATATTTTCCCATGTGACTGAAATCAACTTAAATGAAATAACACTTAAAAATTTAGCTCCTGAGTTGATTAACCACATTTCAAACACTCGATAGCTGCAGGGGTTGTCATCCTGAACACTGCATGTGTAGGTCCTTACCATCAAGGCTGAAAGTTCTGTTGGATGTGCTGGTCTCGACAGTGTTGCTTCAGTTCCTCAAATATCCCAGGTTCTCACATGTGAGATTTTCCAGATGTCTTCTCTGTCTCCATTTCTGCCTCGCTATTTCTATTCAGTGCAGAGGAAATCTTAGAACCCAAATTAGGTTAGATTTCTATATATATTGCCTCCCCTTTGCAGTATTTTTAAAAATTGTAGTTAATTATTGATTTATTGATTCTTTCTAACTGTATTATAATATTTATTATGGCAGAGGTTATGTCCATATTTCCATTTCTAGCACAAAATCAAAAATTGCTCATTAATAGCTTATTTAGGAAAAGAACAAGTAAATCATGAGTAAAAGAGGTATGACTGGATGGGAGAGATAAGTGTTTTCATTAAGAAAAGACTTAAATAAGTAAGTGATAAAAAATAATTTTGCTAAGCAGTTTAAGATGAGTAATATTTTTGAGGTGATGTTGGGTCCTGCCCAATTGCCCACTCTGGAAGTAAATTCCGGGAGAGGAAACAGGATTGGAGGTGTGAAAGTAATTTGTCTGGATGGAGAAGTGGAAGGCTGGCAAGTGCTTATTCTACTGAGCTAACCCACTGCTATTACGGACTACTGGACAATATTGGACTATTTTGCTGAATTCATGCACCTACAATATTTAAATGGCAATGGAATACCCATCTCTGACAAAACTAAGCAAAAAAAAGGAGATACAAATGAAGGACCATTTGGCATCTGTATGTACAAAATAGGATAGATATACAGCTACTTTCTCTTAATTCAGTGAGAAGAAAGATCTGTACTAATAGTGTTTGGACAGGATATCATGTCTGCATCCTGTACTGTGAATAACTACTAGGGAGACAACAATATTCAATGTATTAATTATTGAAACTGTCCTATTAAACAGCTTTGAAACTGTCTCATTGCTATTTGTTTCTCAGTAAAATTAATAAAAAGAAAAGAAAAAAAAGAGAAGTGGAAAGCTGAGAGGGACGGTGTCTCGGTTACTTTTTTCTTCTTGCTGGGACAAAATACTGACACCCAAATCGAGAGAAAAAGGCTTATTCAGCTCACACTTTGTGGAAGTTTCAGTCCACACTCAGAGGCAGGGTGGCACATGGCTCTAAGGCAGAGTGGCACATGGCAGAGGGCAGCCATTCAAGGCGGTGGCAAGGGGCAGCGAGCAAAGGGAGGAGCAGAGGCAGCAGCTGCTGGCAAGCCTTCTCCCTCCCTTATACCGTGTTCAAGCTGTCAGGGCCAAAGCCAGGGCAGATGCAGCACTCGCACCCATAATCCCTGCATCGGATCTTGAGTGAATCACAGACTCTAGAAGCCACCCCACAACTGCATGCGGCTTTGAGGGGACAACTAGACACAAACGATAACAGAATGTGGTCGATGAAATGGGACAGTCGTACACCAATATGTTTGACCTACCAGATGAGAATGGAGAAGAGTCAGGTCACTGAATAAGCCATGAAGAGGCAAGCAGCGAATGGTGGACAGTCATGGAAGCCACGGGAAACGGCAAGGGAAGAGGCGGTGCCAATGGCAACATCATGCAGTTGGAGATGTTTCTTTTTCAATATCCCTCTAGGGAAAATCATGCTAGCCAACATTAGACCTCGGCACAGTTCACGTTCCCGAAGGAAAAGAGGGTGCTGTGGTTTGAAGGTGACACTCCATGCAAAGTTCATATGGAAAGCTAGCCACCAAGGTGATAGTGTCTGATGGCAGGTCTTCTGGGAAGGGATTTGATTACAGCGGCTGTTCATTGATGAGTGATGAGGGGACACACGGAAAGCACTGGGGGGTGGGGTAACTCTCCCACGCTTCTGCCGCATGAGGACTCCGTGCTCATCCTCATATGGCGCTTGCTATGTCCAGGGGCAGCAGAAGGCCCTCAACAGAGACCAACCTGGCATTTGGTTCTAGTAGCCCAAGTAGAGGGTGACAAGGAGAAAAGCAGGAATCATCCAAGTGGAAGAGCCAAGAGCGCAGGCTACTCAGTAATCACTCCATCCCCAGAAAGAGTGCCTAAGCTTCCTGGGGTGGGAAACCCAGACACCAGAGTGACCGCTTCCGAGACACTGGACATAGGCATGCATATATGTTCCACCTACATCAGTCAGGTTTTATATTGTTGGAAAAATACACAAAATGCACACTTCAATTAATTTTTTTTCTACTGGGAAACAAACTCAGGGCCTTGCCAGGGAATCCCATTTACTAAAAGAGACCTTTACTTTGGGCTGCAGTTGTAGAGGTTTCAGCCATCATGAGCTGGTTCCAAAGCAGAAACAGGGTGGTGACAAGACATGTTGTAAGAAACCTGCTTGCCCTGATAGCACATGGAGAACAGGGCGGGGGCAGCCAGCCCGAGAACACGAGAACACGGGAGCTCCTGGAAGCTTGCCGTTGCAGTGAAGTGGTTGATACAGTGTGTCAACTTGGCTGAATGCCTCCCAGGAACAGTTCAGGCTGGTGGGGGTCCTGCCCTAGGTCACAATTGGTTCAGCCCCCAGAGTGACTCAGCGCAGAGACCATATAAAAGGGCTGAGGAAGTAGTCAATGCTCCACTTCATTGGAGGAACTTGGTCTTCATTCTGCTTGGAGTTCATCGCCTGGCTTGCAGCTCTTGGATCCTTCTTTGCCTTCCGTTGCAGACACTTCAACATCCATCGCAGATTCTTCAGTCGTCCATTGCAGACCCATTAGCTGATGAATAGAGACTTGCATGGAGCACAGCAGTGAGCTTCAGACCTTGGGACTCAATTGTTTAGTCTGGGGTGTGCAGACGCCCTCTGCATACTCTGTCATCTGACTCTGCGGCTGACTGTCGTAAGCCAACCTCGTAATTCCTTATACATTGTATATCTTGTGTTAGTATCTGTTCCTTATATTGTACCTGTTCCTCTAAGTAAAACCCTGACCAATGCATGCATAAATTAACTGTTCAGGAGAGAGGTTGAACTTAGTAACCTCTCTAGGGCATAAATAAATGCTCAACTGTTCTTGGGCAGTTCCTCTCCTTTTCTTGAGAAAGAGAGGAGCCCCTCATGACCCATCCTTTTGTCTCTTGCCCATCATTTCTTCATTCTCACTACCGTGCCTTCGAACCACTTCCTCCCAATAAGCCACCCTTCAATACCCGTGCAGCTATGAACTCATCAGTGGACTCAGCCACGATGAAGCTCACACCCTCATAATCCAATCATCTCCCTAACAGTCTCATAGTCCATTCCAGGTAAAGGATAATATTACCCATTACCCAGAATGGTGTTCCAGGAAGCATACAGGAAGACTCTGAAATTACTGAGCACGGTGAAATGCTTAATGTTTTTTTTTTTTTTTTTGATCCAAGACTTTATATACTCTTACTTTAAAGAGAAAATATTGATACATTTAGATTTAATGTCGGCTTGAAGCTTACATTTAAAAACTCTAAGAAGTCCTAGCATGAATGTGAAGATACTAGGGACTATCCCTCTTGGCACACCTGCCGTGGTTTGGCAAGACCTTTCTATTGGGGTACAGAGTAAGGGGGACTTTTCAGCAGATGACCTCTAAGTCTAAAACTCTCTCTGGTCTGAGAATGAAGCAAGACATCCTGACTTTAATTAGGGTGGCTGCCCTCACTCCTTGATTACCTATCCTTGAAGTCTTTTAATTGCATAGATAAAGCAGTACCCTTTCTTGGTGTATTTTTATAGATGTGGTAATTAGCCATTTCCACAAGTGCCACTCCTCCCACCTCACTGCTTCTTACTGTAACTGAATCTTCTTGGCCTCTCTAATTTTGGGTCCTCTCTCCCCATTTCTGTTAAGGAGCAAGTCCTATAGCAGTGCCTCCATCAGTCATCTCATACCTAAAGCGGGTGACTAATACAGAGCCCTTCAAAAATGCCGGTTCCTTTTTCCAAGCTGATTCTATATTTTCTGATTTCGCAAATGGAGAGTCCTCCAGGAGCTTGTTCTGATGTTCTTGGTGTTGGTTCTTATGGACCCCCATCATATGTCTACCCCAGCATGCTTCTTCCCCTGAATGTTTTGATGGTCCAGTGATGGTCCTCCAGAATCCTTGCTCCCTCCCACATCGTGAGAAGATGCCTCCACATGCCTATTGATAACCCTCCATGATTTATTTTCAGACCTGCTTAACTCAGCACCCAAAGGATCCAGTCCCTTAGGAACTTCTCAGATTTGGGTTGATTAGGTCCTATATTTCCTTCAAGATAGGCAGTGGCACCTCCATTCATTAATTTAATTCTTTCTAAGATTCTTCTCATGAACCAAATTGGTTATGAACCAAATCAAATTTCCCCAAAAGGTTTGAACTTAACTTACATTGTGAACTACACATATTTTTTAACCACAAAAAAAAAAAAAGAAGCAAGGGCCAGCCAGATGGCTCAGCAGACTGAACCACCTGCTTAGGCAGGCTCAGGGACTGGGGTTTGATCCTAGGCATGCCGTGCCAGCCCTGCCCCCGATATGTGCTGAGACAGCAATTGAGACTGGGTGTGGTGGCGCGTGCCTCTAATCCAAGCGCTTGGGGAACTGAAAAGAGAAGGATCACTATGCGTCTGATATGTGTAGTGAGACCCTGTAGACCCTGGACTAAATACATTAAGAAAAAGAAACAAGGTACAGTAAGTACACTACGAAGACAACATTAGCATTGCTTGAGGGGCTAAAGATTTGGCTGAAAGAGAGAATGCTCACTTAGCAAGCTGAAAGCCCCGGGGTCAGTGGTCCTCAGTACCAAAAACAAAGAATAAACCTCACCTAACTTCACTTGAGGTGACTTCTGGCCTGGAGGACAGGAAGGCGGGTGGAGAGGAGGGTAATGTTTGGAGAGAGAACCCTCCATAATCACATCAGGGAGATCTCCTTCGGGAGTTTCCTCTCCCCTTTGTCTCTCAGCTGCAGGGTCAATTTTTTTTCCCATAATTTTATTGAGAAGCAAATAGCAATGAGACAGTTTCAAACCAAATTGGT
>NDGN011448146.1:0-15570 GCA_002564285.1 Tympanoctomys barrerae
GCATAATAAATACCTCCAAAACTTAAGAACTCAACAGTTATTCCTGCCCACAAACCTGTGTTTTATCTGGATGGTTCAACTGATCAAAACTGAACTAACTCAGATATCTGAAGTTAAGTTGAGTGCTTGGTAGAAAGCCCCATTGATATTGGTTGTATTATCTCATATGTTTGAAGATAGGCTGAACATTCACTTGCTATTGATTTTGTCTTCAAATAGGACTTTAGGAGAGCCCACAAGGACTCTGGTTTTCCAATGAGCTGACCCAGGCTTGCTGTCTTTATCACTTTATCATTACTGGACAAGATATCCAGTCCACAAACTAAGGAAGTAAATGTTCATTTTGGCTCACAGTTTGTACAGGTTTCAGTCCATTGTCGGCTGCTCCAAGGCAGGGTAGTATGGCAGAGGGGCATGGCAGAGGAGGGTGGTTCACAGCATCACAGTCAGGAAGCAGAGGGAGATCTAGGGAGGAGAAAGAGAGGGAGACCCTTCCAGGCCACACCCTGGTGACCACTTCTAGGCCCAGGCTGTACTTCCCAGCATTCCCTTTAGCTACAAACTCCTCACTGGGTTAATCCACCGGTAAGTATCATGTCCTCATGATCCAGCCCACTGCTAAAAGTCCCGCCTAGGTGCTCTTGAGGCTTTGGGGGAACAGCCGGATGTAAACCATAGCACTACGTGATGGTGATGGAAATTCTGAGATAAAGAATGTTGACATTAAAGGCTCTTGAGACTTAGACTTGACATTATCACTTCTGCCATATTCTTTCAGATAGAAACATCTCTGGATTAATGGAAGGAGGAAATAGATTCCTTTCCTGATGGGCAGAGCTGCCAAGTCACATTTCAGTGTGAGAGGATACAGAATAGCCATTAATTGGGCCACTAATATAATCAGTCATCCGCAAGGCCCTGCTGCAGTCACTCTTGCCTAGATTTCTTAAGGTAGTGTATTTGGAAGTAATTTGCTTTTCAGTTACTTAAGCCTCCTTAAAAAGCTTGCTGCTACTTAAAATGATAAAGGACACTGTGAAGTTTTGTTCTGTGTCTTGAGTAAATTGTATGCTATTTTCTTTACTGTAGGTAATTTTTCATCATCATATATTAATAGGAATAAGGCAGAGCAGGAGAAGCAGAGATAGGAAGAAACAGAAATATGGAAAGAGTGAAAGATGGTGACAGAGAAAGTAGCTCTGGATTATTAAATTCAGATGCTTTGTATGATTCTTAGAGCACTTGTAATAGTTGTTTATTCTGTTAGGCAGAAAGGGTCCCTGCTTGTTACTTGAAGATAATCCTGTCAAATGCAGTGGCTCTGTTGGAAGGCATTAGAAGTGTTATTATTTAGCATTGCTATAACCCTTTAGGTTTCTAAAGTGTTTTATAATCTCTTTTCTGTTTATTTTTCTATTAATTCTTTGACATTTTTACTCTTGTTTTATGGTACAATAATGAAGTGTAAACTTTCTCCTGCTTTCCCTTTAATATGATCATAGAATTGACAAAGCCTTTGCAAAGTTGTGATATAAGGAAACCTTAGAGGTGTTTCACTTGCTCTTCAAGATAGGAAGGTTTCAGAGACTCTGGAATAATCTTTAGGCTGTCTGTTTCAATATTTTCTCTGTGGCCTGTAATTTTTTCATTTACAGCCCAAATTGTCTGCCTTTGTCTTGCTCAGTCTGATAAGGACATGTGTCAGCATCCTTCTAGGAACATCATCACCAAAAAGATATTGTCATGGCACTCTGATTGGAAGTTTATAGTGATAGTTTCTTAATGCAAAATAAATGTGAGGAACAGAGCAAAACAGTACAGATAGACCAGATCAATCAGGTACAAATAATACTAGTCTATATTTATGTAGTTATACAGCCCATCAAATACCTTCCATGTGTCATGCATTGCTCAAGATCTTTAACTGACAAAAGAAACACATTCCTTCCCGTCAAGAGATTACATTTACATCCAGGAGGAACTGACTGCTAACTGGGTGAATTACTTGGCCACATGTAATAGTGTGCTACTATACATTCTATCATGCATGTGGTTTTTAACTGAAAATTCTGAAAACAGAAGTAGTTTTAGATAGTGTGACCTACTCAGATTTTCCATTAGCTGTGGTAAGGTAGTTTAGTCTTCTTTGTTCAGATTTACTATCTATTAAATATTAATTCCTTTAGTTCAGGACCTAATACTAGATGTGGAAAATTTCATCTAAATAGTGTATAAACTATTCACAGTGTCTAAAATATATTTCACACTATATTAAGAACATCAGAAGAGTATTCCTTTGGGCAATGAACTGCCAAAAGTTTGAGAATTCATAAATTAGATTTCCACTGATAAAAGAAAATAGATAATTTAGTAATGGTAACATGAGCCAATTAGGCAGTTGTCAGGGGCTGTTCCTAACCTACGTGGATAATCAAGCCCCTAATAAATATTTAGGTGGAGAAGTTTGAGTGAATGTCTCCCTTGAAGTTTTTATGATGAGTTTCATGATCACAAAAAGCCTAACATTAAGAGTACTTCACATAGTAAGGTGACTAAGTGATCAGGGATTAGGGAAGATCATTCATCAACTTCCATGACTTCATTTAAGAGGACTTTGTACATAAAGTATCACAGGAATGTAAATCACAGAGTTATTATCAAGGAAGAATATTTGATATTAGCTCCTTTGTCAAAGAAAGATAAATATTATAGAGAAAACGTTGTTAAACTTAAGTGAGGTGAAAAAAACCCACTCAAGGACAAAAAACAAGTACTTCATCACTGATGAAAGAAGTGTACTATTTAAGGTAAATTTCAGACAGTTGTCACAAATTTTGGAAACTAACTTACTGAAAAATGCTAGTTTCCAAATCAGACTGTCTCCACTATGTAGAGGGAGGAGTGTGTTTAGTACATAGGACTAAGTGTGCCCCAGTGGAGTAATTAATTTAGGGATTTCTCAGATCCTATTTGCAGTACAGCACAGAGGCACAGGGTATACATAGGAAGTATTAGCTGAGACTATCTGTTTATAATTATGAATGTGATTCTTTAAGATGATAGATGTTACCATACCCTAGACGCAATGTGGGACTTTCATTTGCTGACTTATTTTGAAGTGACAGGTCTGATTTCCATAGAAACAGCAATATTTTAATGCTAAGGATTTCACCTAGAAATGTTATTTCTTTGTGATAGGTAAGTGGGTACAGTGGCTTTTCTGTGGGAGTCTTTCCAATTATTTAGTGATAGCTATTATTATAAAACAAAATTTTGTAGAATTGCAAAGCTTTGGTTTTATTCTGTCTTCAACTTTAACTGTCTCAGCAGTAAGATGTAGGAAGGTCCTTTTGGTTTTCCTCCAAAATAGAAGGCACATTTCCTTGGTAAATTTTTCCACACCTATATTTTAGCTGATTGAGGTTGGAAAATAGGAGACTTTTATTTATTGCATCTAATGATAATTAAAGAAAATCTGTAGCTTTTATTTTAAAAGGTGAAAAATAAAATTATAGGACGTTGAAATGCATAGAAGCAAGCATGTAACCATAAAAAAAAGCTTCAAGTGGTGCTCATCAGCTCAGAAACTGTTAAGTGTTTATTGTGGGGCTTTTAAAGTTATTTAATACGATTTAGAAACCCGGAATATTTTAGCTATATTGTATTTTAGCTGCATTCTAGTGGCTAATTTGGTCCAGTGCAGTTGATGTAAATTGTGTGGTTAGTTTGATTTGTGTGGGTTGAAACAAAGGAAGCTTGTTTGTGTATGAACTTGAAAACTTCAGTCCCTACCCTCAAAATTTTTATGAACTCCCTAGAAGGAGATGGAGTTAAAGCAGGCTTTTTTTTTTTTTTCGGAACCAGGCATTGAGCTTAGGCCCTTGCACTTGTCAGGGAAGTGCTTATTCCACTGAGCCATCTCCCTGGCCCCCAAAAGCAGACTTTTTTTAACCTCTGCACTATTTTAGGTGACAGAACGCTATGTTGGGGGTTGGGTGTCATGTACAATGTTTAAGGGCAGTCCTTGGGCTTTAGGCTACTAGAAAAGATCAGTATTCCCATCTTAGCCCTGGTGCAACCAACCAAACTGGCCCTAAATAGGGCCAAAAATTCCTCTGAGTGGAAACCCATCCTTGCTCCTCTTTTTCCAAGTTTGAGAACCAGGGTGAGATATCCAACTGAGTTAAATATCTCCAACATTTAACTAATTGAATTCTTATTTTTTGATGAGATACTTATTGAGAACAATTAGAATTTTTAATTATAGACACAACAGGCCAAGTCTCTTTAAAATACATTAAATTTCCCATTTTCATGTATCTGTCATGTGTAGTGAAGGCCTAACACTCATAAAATGTCACAACTTGGAGAACTTGGGATATCATTTATTGTAAGGTCCTTTGATGGGTTAGGAAACTGAGGCTCAGAGGAAGGGTTGCCTGGCTAGGACACAGCTTATTATACCCACAGCACAGGACAAAGTATCCATCCTGTCTAATGTATTTTGAAAGGTTTGTGTAGGCCTCATCATGTCTCCTGCTATATAATTTTATGCTGCTGTAGTTTCTTCAGGAAAAGAACAAAAAATAGCAGAAACCAAGTTGGTTTTCATCAGAGGTCCATTCTATGACCATTGTCTCTGCATCCAGGGACTGTGGTCCAGGCAGGGCTACAGCTCCCTCTAGGGCTTTGAAGTCATCTGCCCCATGCAGTCTTTTCTAAGTAAATTAGGACATAGTGTCCATTAACAATGCTACTTTATGTGAAGTGTTTAGCAAAACTATCTTATTATGCATTTGCTATGCACTTTAATGCTGTCAGCTCCAGTGTTATAACATTCACCTGAGAGGAAAATGGAACCTAAGACCCAACAGGAGGAAAAAACGACAGAAAGATGACCCTGCAGGAAAAAGAAATCCAACATCTTAGAGGTCCATACATGCTTGGTATATTTGCATTAAGGATAATAACATAGCATCATGGAATTAAGGAGTGGAAAGGGCCCATGGTAGTGCCTGAACCACCACTTCCCCTCCCCATGGTGTACGAAGCATCATTAAGCAGTGATGGCAGCTGGGTGAGCACGGGCTCACTATCTTCTGCAGACTGTACTCTAGGAAGTCACTACTCACAGACTGGCATTGGCAAGAAAGTTTATCCATGATGTGGACACTTTTCCTTATAAATAAACTGACAATCAATTTCTTTTAAAGACAGTTAACCCCAAATCATGCAACTAGTCCTTTAATATGCTAGCAACTCTAATGTATACTTTTGATTCCCTGATTGGTATTTTCCCTTCTACCAGAGGATGAAGAATGCCTTGTTGTATGGAACTTGATGGCCCCAGAAGACCCTGAAACTAACTTCCTTTGCTGAATAAGACTAGTTTCCAAATCCTATATAGGACTGTATTAGTAGGCAGCAAATAGGATAGAGTATTAGAAACATTCTAGCCTCTTTTCACAACAAGGATCACTTTCTTTGAAAGGGACCGATATTTTCTATTAGTGTTTTTCAGATATACAAAGCCAATATGTACATATGTATATACATTCAGCACTATGTATGTGAAGAAGTTTACTATAAGGAATTACATTGAGTTATGGAGGCTTAGAAATCTTCTGATCTGCTGGATGCCAACTGGAGGCACTAGAAAGTCAGCAGTGTAGCCCTTGCCCCCCGAGCTCAGAGCCAGTGGCGTGAGCCATGCCATTTGTGTTGATTTAATAACTGGCTTCTCCTTAACAAAAAAGTAGAATAACTACAGGTAGTTGTCAGAGATAAACATAGCCCTAAAAGTCACACCTTGGGAATTTATAAAAATGTTGTTCTCAGCCTGATGTCAAACCATAAATGAGTACCTCTAGAGTCTGAGTTTCCACAGCTTTTGTAGTGAATTTATTCCCTTAGGTCACTAATTTGACGGATATAGTTCTTGGACCTCAGCTTGAGTATCAGCAAGGAACTTGTTAGTAATATAAATTTCTAGAACATATCTGAGACATACTGAATTAGATGCTTGTGGGTGGAGTCCAGCACCCTGTGATTTAGTAAATCTCCCAGGTGATGCTGAGGATGTGTAAGATTCATTGACAAGTATATAGTAGAGGTCATGCCTCTATTTTTTCCATTATCCTCCATATTTTTCCATAACACCTTATACAAAATACTCAGTGCCCACTGACAAATTTTTACATTGGTGAAGCAAGAAGTGAAATGGGACAATTTGGAGGTCACCATATCTCAAGCCAAAACTCGTACTTGCTTCTTACCACAGGATCTCTTGGGCAGTTATGGTATCACTATGTCAGAGCTGGGATATTTGGAATTGTCTTCTTCCAAGGAAGCTTCTTGTTATGTGTATTCTTGGTTAATAAATAAAAAGCTACCCCCACTTCAATCCTGAAATTCAGATTTGTAATCCTCTTAATCTCGAACCTGTGTTCTCACTGTGAACAAATACCTGTATTTTCACACTTACCACTGGGCAATCTCCTCATCTCTTCTTGTGCCAGGGACCCATTTTTTCTCTGAGGCTACTCCCTGCTCACAGTGTTCTGTAGAAACTGCTTTATGTCCTTTCACACTGAGATAGACATGGAAGGCCACTTTGAAGCTCACCTGGACACAACAGCCATTCTCTAAGCTACTCAAAATCTTTCTAAAGAAATCCACCAATATGGGACTTGGTTGCAGTCCACTCCCTCACCTGAAATCCTGACCTTCCTGCAAGTTTGCAATACCCCCTTCCCTTTCTTATCCTTTTCCTATTTTGACAGCCTCAAGCCCAACACCATTGTAGTGCACAAATATCCCTGAAATACCCTTTACCCTTAGTGGCTCCCAAGGTGATCAAGTTGATAGTCAAGATTTGTCATTACATGGTGGTTTTTATACATTTATTGTTTATCCTTTATGAAATTCTATTGTTTATGAAATTTTAAAATTTGTAATCAATTTCTTTTTAACAAATGTTCTTTGGTATTCAATAAGGTGATTATATAATTCCTATTCCTTAGTCTAATAATGTAATGTATTTTGTTAATAGGTTTTGAAATATTAAACCTCTATTACATCTCTGAGATAAACTGTTTTTGGTCATAAAGGATTAAAAATTTATTAGGCTATTGATCTACTTTACTATCATTCCTGCTCAGGGATTTGTATCTTAAAGAGATTCCATTTTCAGCTTTGCTCCCGCATAAAGAATTGTCTTTCATTTTCTTAAATCTTAAACTTTAAGAGATTCCTTTTTCAGTGATACTCTCTTATGTAGAATCAACTTTTTAAACATTTTTTTAAAATTCATACTCATAATCTAAAAATGCAAGTGATACAGCAGGAAAAAAGGAAAATTAAAACTTCTCCCACTTGAAACATGCCCTAACTTTACCACTGCCACCATGAACTCTTTTAATGAATCTTTCTAGATCTCTTATATATATGAGCATGTTAAATTATATATAATCTGTTTAATGAGGTCATTCATTTTATATGTATTGCTTATTAATGAATATATTTTAAAAATCTTCTAAATTTCAAAAAATTGCTAGGAGGTGTATGTGCATATTTCATTGTGTAATGTAGTTTCATTTATTGAACTAGTCTCTCACTGATGACTATTTATTTAATTATTTATTTATGGGCAGAGCCGGGCATTGAACTCAGTCCCTTGCCACTTGTCAGGGAAGCGCTTATTGATCCATCTCCCTGGCCCCTGTTGACCATTTAGATTGTCCAGATTTTCACAAGTATAAATAAAGATGTAGAATATCTTCATAGTACATTTTTATATACCTTTGTATCTCATCTCAATAATTTTAACTGGAATTGCCAAATGTTTATATATTAAATAATAGTATATCATATGTATTGCTTTCCAAAGAAATTGCACCCATTTGCACTATGTGGGACTCACTCTTGACTTAGGAAGGAAGTCAGCGTTTGTATTGTTGGTCAATAGTATTGTTTAGGATGTGAACCTCCATTCTATTCTTTTTAACATTTTCTTTCTTTTTTTTTTTTTCAGAACCAGGGATTGAACTCAGGCCCTTGTGCTTGCCAGGCAAGCACTTACTCTACTGAGCCATCTCCCTGGTCCCCTCTTTTACTTTTTAAAGAGAAAATCAACATGTTAGAAACAATAGAGCATTTTGTTAAGCCAAATAGTAGGAATTCAACAACAGTTGCTACAATGCATAATGCCTTCAAATTAATTGTTTAGATTACCAGATAAAAACATGCAAAATTGGTCAAAATATTAAAAAGAAGAAAAACTTATGCATGAACTGTTGCTTTCAATATACCAGTAGAAATCAGCAGTGCAGTTATCCAAGCTGTCCTGTATACATATTTTCCCTTCCTTCTTTCTTTCTTTTCTCCTTTCCTTCATCCCAGTGGTTCCTTCCTTTTGAACAGTTTCTTTCCCTTTCACAGTATGTGCTGTCCCTTTTGGATTGCATTTGCTCTTTCATATTCTCACACTAGGGAGACAAAATGATGTCTACACATGTGGGTCTGACTTTTTTCTTATGAGTGTGGTCTCTAGTTGCATCCATTTACTCAGGTCTGGTCTTCAACTGGCTCCCTGGCTGGCCCGTGGAAGGACCATTATTAAAATATTCTTTTCTCCTTTTCCTGTATGCTTGCTACCTTTTCTTACCAGGATCATAATGGAAAAATTAGTGGCTGTTTATTTCTATTGATCTTATGGAAGAACTCTAGCTTTGAAAACTTTTAGTTTGAGAATTTTCCTCTATGGTTTCAAACAAATTTTAAGCTCTTTATGTATCAGAGGGTAAAGCATTTCCAGAAAATAATAAGGAATAATTGTTAGCAAAAATGCATGTTCAGACTCCATGCAGTTGTGCTTGTACTAAAATCTAAAGAAGCACCCCAAGTGGCCCTGAGTTGCAGCCTCCATTCTAGCTCCCTGGAGGCTAGTGTCTCCAGCCCTCCTTTTACCCTGCTAACTCCTGCCTGTTTTCTTGTCTCTGTTAGCAATTAGGATGTTTCTGTTCTTTCTCATTCACCCCACTGTGCCCTCACTGCTCTGTTGACATGCTTTTTGTCTCTTCTTTATCCTTTCCCTGCGGCTTTCTTTTATGAGCGAGGCACAGCCAGCTTCTTCTCCTGTTGGAATTTACCCAGGTCGTATGTCTAGCCAGTGTACCATGGAACAAGAGGTATGGCCAGGACAATTTTTTCTTTTCTTTTTTTTAAGGCAAGTGAATCTTCTATCTGTTTTTAACCTTATACTGCTGGTTTCCCCCATTTTATTCCTATGGTGCTGCATTTCAAGTTGTTCATTTTTGTTATTGTATTGATGTCATGTTGGCCAGGATTCTGAGGCTCCCCACGAAGCACATTTGCGACACCCCAATAACTGCATCCATCACCCGCTCAGTTGGGAAGGGCAGCATCAGGCTCTGATAGAGATGGTCTTGCACTGAATCTCTGCTCTTTTGTTAGTTTGTCATAGGACTAACCCATCTGAGCCTCAGCTTCCTAATCACCACAATGGAAATAGTAGTGGTGTGTATATCCCATAGCTTTATTGGAAAGATTATATAAAAGAAATGTATGCAAACTGCTGAGCAGCATGAGGTTGCCACACTGGCAGATATTGTTATTGTTGCTGGTGTTATTTATAAGTTTCTTTTTGCTGTCTGCTTTAGAGCCTCACAAAATATGTGAGGCTGAAGAAATTGAAACTACTGAGCGCTTAAATGACTGGTCAAATCCCTATGTAGCATTCTGTGTTTTACATACTGCCCTGCATCCCTTCTTTCAACTTTGTGGATTCACTATAGTGGATGACCATTACAAATAATCTATAGTCTAGTTGAAGAAGAAGCATATATATTATATTTATATTACATATATGCATACTGAATATATTATATATATATAATTTTCATATATTATGTAAGGAAGAACTGAAATATATATGTAATAATCTTCAGCGTACAAATGATTCCCAAAGGAGAATAAATTACTATAGATAGCTTAAAAGTCCTATCAGGGCTGCCAAAAAGGTCAGCAGATTAAAGCGCCTGCATGTAGGCACAGGGGCCAGGGGTTCGATCCCCAGGCCTGCAGTGCTGGCCCCACCCCTGGGGCACACCGAGGCTGGGATTGAGACTGAGCGTGGTGGCACGCGTTTGTAATTCCAGCTCTTGGGAGGCTGTAAACAGGCGGATCACTAGGAGTCCAATCTAGTAGTGAGACCCTGAACACCTTATAGACCCTTCCCTAAAATACAATAAATAAATAAATAAATAAATAAATAAACAAAAATAAAAGTCCTATCCACACTGAGATTCTCAGAAAGTGATTGTAATGAGCCTATGCATAGCATCTAAGAAATGCTGTGGTATTTTCTTGTCATGTGTCCTTACTGTGGACCAGGTTGTCCTTGACTTTCTCCATGATTAGCATTGTTGGACTCCAGTCAAGGAACTGGGTTCCATGACTCCATGGCTTCTACTCCTCCTCCACCATGTGTTTCTTTTACCACCTTCTTCAGTGACTTTCACTTAGTGAGTGTTTTCAAAATTCTATTGCTGTCTGTCATACATTTAATTCCAACCAAGGCCAAAATAAATGGATATAAACTCCAGTTCCTCCTGACTGCAGACTGAGTCTAGCTTGGTCTACATAACTGAAGAATATTTGCATGTGATTTACACAGTACAGTCTGTCTGTCATCAACAGTTTACATGGTAAAGCTTAATTAGAAATTTTTCCCATTACTTTCCACGTTGGCTTTCTCCTTATTTGGATTATTCTCCTTAGAACTTCTCACAGAATGGATATCAACAGATGCCTTGAACTGTGAAGTAAACTCTTAGGTTCTAGCTTCTGCATATTGAGAATGTCCCCTATGCCAAAGAGCATAACACACCAAAGATACATATTTTTAATGCTATTTTCACATGAAACTGTGGGGAAGTAAAGTCTGGGGTTATAGGGTATGTGCTAGGTATATCAAGTTTATCTAAAACACACAATTTCCCATTGTTGAACAGAAGTAATCTTGAGTCTAACTTCTAAATTATGAAGAATAGCATGAATTTTCAAGCTGCTCTTAGAGACGTTGTTTTTATTTTTTTCCCTCTACTCTCAGCCTTAAAAAAATTGCCTTTGACTTTTCCCTTGTTCTGCTGGTCTCCTTCCACAAATGTTCTGACCAAGGTGCTTCCGACCTTATGATTCGCATGCCTAGCACAATGTGAGAGCATGGTGATGTGGAGACAAAATGGAGAGCACCACCTGGAACTAGGGCTGGGTTGATGTTCCAGATTGTGAAAGATATGACTAGAGGCCCAAATGTAGCCCTTAAGTTCTACTGAGTAAGTTCTGCCTCATAAGGTAGTGTAGCAGAGATCTCTAAGCAGGGTTGAACATGAGATTCATAGCCACAATCAAAGAAAAGACGAAAAACAAGCACGAAGATGAAGCAGGACATGAGATCTCCCCCACCCCTTGCAATGAGTGTGCTTCAGTTTCTGTTAGTTGCCCAGGTAATGTCCAGTCCACGTCACTTCCTGTTACTTCTGCTAACTTTTGCTGGCATTACACACCATAAAGGATATGGCCATGAACTCTCCCAACTATAATAATTTCTTGCAGTGTGACCCATAAACAGGTGTTTATGTGTTTTTATCTTACTTTTGTTTTCAGACAAATGAGGATGACAGCTAGCCTAAGTCTTGTGAAATTTATAGATAATATTCAACTGGCCCATGCTATTGATGGACGTCAACTGTAGTTTTAGATGGACTGAGAGATCAGATCCAGAAAACTAGATAAACAACAACAGCAACAACAACAACAACAATGACAACAACAAAAGATTACTGGACCAAAGAGTACTAGGAAGTCAGAAACTTTAGGCAACAAAAAATAAATGGCTTTCCTAATTGCAGACAGCTGTAGATTTTCTGGTTTACTTCCAGCAAGAACTCAGTGTAAGGATGTAATTTGAGGGGAGCATGAAGTGAGTAAGGGCTGCAGAGTTCTCCCTACCTCCCCACCCAGCCTGCATGCCGAGACCCACGATAGTTCTATACTTATGCCAATCAGGACTGGTGCCAGGCACCACAGCTTCTGACTAGGCCACACAGTATTTACCTCAGCTTGGTGGTGGAGGTCAGAACAATCCTTTAGGTATGAACACCACTTCATCTATGGGCTTCAACCTCTCCAGGCCTATTTTGAATACTCTGTTGACTAGAATAGCCAAACCAGTAACTCAGCTGTGTGTGGTGACACAGGACTTTAACCTCAGCACTCTGAGAGGCTTTGGCAGGCAGCATGGTAGTTCTAGATCATTTATGCAACTTTGTGAGCTCCAGTCTAGAAATATAAGGCAAAGCTGTGGTTGTAGTTCAACCCCGAGTTCCAACACACACACACACACACACACACACACACGCACACCTGCAAACTTAAAAGCCAGTAACTCACATCCATCTGATATCATGTCTGTAGGCTCCCCTTGGGGCCTAGGAATGTGGAGCACCGATTACCGAGTAGGAATATAACCACAGTGCATATCATTGTTATGTTCATCATTCTGGCCACTATCTCATTACTCACTTCTCGCTGTTCTCATGTTATCAATGCTCTCTTAATTTACTCAATCATGAAAACATTTATTGAGCATTTACTGTGTACTACTACTCAAGTTAGGCACTGGTGAACAAAGTTGAATTGGAAAAGTATAGGGTCTGTCTGCATGGACACAGAAATGGTATTTTGGTACAATGTGATAATTGTCACAATGCAGGAATTATAGAGTACTTTAAGAAGACATTAAAAAATTACCCAAATTTGGATAAAGTTTGTAAAAGAAGAACAAATTTGGGAAAGTAGATGTTTCCTTTATTCATTTACCCAGATTTTTATCATCCCTCATTTTACAAAGGATTATGAGCCAATTTACTAGTAGTAATACAGTGTGAACCACACATATATAATCTTAAATATTTTAATAGATTCTAATGTGAAATTCATCAGCATCAAGTGAAAGAAATGGAATTGAAAGTTTCGGGGGGTGTGAGGGGGGAATGTGAAAGAAGGCATAGGAGTAATTGGAGGTCAGGTAGTGTGCTTCTTCAAAAATTCAATCTTCATCTTGAAGACTATAGAGAGCATTGGAGGCTTTCTGTAGATGAATGACTTAAACATATTTATATTTATGAAAGGTGATCTTGCCTGTGTTTTGTAGATAGATCAGGGTATGTAAAGATTAAAGGCATGGAAGTCACTGAGGGCACCACCAGAGTAAATGTGGTAAGATATTGTTGGCTTGGACCAAGGTGGAGAGAAGTGAGTGATGTAAGAAATCCTTACAGTGGATAAGATATGATGATTTATCAAATGATCTGTCCATTATGATGTATGGGAGGTGAGGAGAACCAGGGTGTCCAAGCTGCAAGAAATTCCTGCAGGACAGATGAAATATCTATTCACAGTACCAGGTCACTCAGGGGAAGGTCCAGGAGGAGGATGCCTAAGAAGGATGAGAGAAGATGAATCCAGTTCTGTACACAATAGTTTCAAGTACTGAGTGTACACTCTGAATACATAATGGTAGGGAGTCAAATGAAAAAGCTTTAACAAATTTTCAGGCAGAGAAATCGTGGATCATGACCCTATCCACAGCTCTCAAACCATAGATTATTGGTGGTGGACCTAAGGCACAAATGCCACAGCGAGCTGTTCATATTCTTGAGAGCTCTAAAATGTTCACCATCACTGTCCTACAGAAATGATGATTTTCAGAAGTCAATGTATCTATAAGAAAGATTTATGTTGCAGGAGATGTGACCTCAGGCTTGTCTAAACACAGACTGGCTGGGAAGGCAGTGAGAGAATAAATGTGTTAACCTCCCTTCTGTCCTCCTCCGAGCTCTTACCAGTGAAAGGCCACCTAGAACTCAGAAGGTTAGGTAACTAGGTTAACGTTCAGAGACACCGGAGGGCAAAGAAAAGAGAAAAGAACAGTGAAGAATGCATCTAGGTGTACAAATGAAAACAAAACATTGCAAAACCCTTCAGAATATTGGAGTGGAAATATACCGTAAGCTGGTGCCCAAGTGAGTTTGGAATTCAGAGGCACAGATTGAGCGGAAAGAGTCAGTATCTAAAGTAGGTGTGCAGCTGTGAAAATGATGGGATATCCTAGAAAGAGGAGATAAAATTAGGACAGTGCTCCAAGGACCACCTGTCTGTGCTAGAAGTGCTTTCCTGCATGGAAAAGACTTTTTTTTTTTCCTTCATCACCCCTTGAGGGGCTGACTAGGGAGTAGCACACACTTTGGTCTGTTAATTTTTTTTAAAGGCATGTAATGAATCAACCTGCTTGTGAGTCATTGACTTCAACAAATTGCCAAGTCAGTGATTATTTTTAATGCTTTTTGTTGTATAGTTTTCAGGATTTCCATCTTTTATTTCTTGAAGTGACTAAACACCACTCCTGGGACCAACTTGCTTCCTGCTAATGATATGTATTTGCTGAATTGTATTTCTTACTTTAATTCCTTAAGAAGTATTTCTTTTCCCCCTTTTTCTTTTTCTTTGTTTTCTGAGATTTCATCATTAGTGTGCTACTTCAGAGTGGCAGGGCATGGATCTTCAGCTGTTAGAACTCCCTAAGGGGGGAAAAAACAGAGCTTGAAATTACAGTTTTGAGAGAACTAAAATATTTCAGAAGCGCATCTTTCATAGAAGAGAGGATAAAAAAAGAAGAAATGAAAAGAAAGGAGTACTTCAAGCAACTCTGTTGCCACTTTTACAGGACAGTAAAAGCTCAAGTTAAAAGAATTAAAAACCCAATCAATCCTTAATGTTGCTCTGAAATCACAAGGTAATCAAAGCCCACAGTCTTTCTCAAATCCACATTTCAAGCATCTTTCTCAGCTAATACCAGACTCTCCCATGAGGCCTACAGTAATGGGAGCATACAGGGAGTTCCAGGAGCTCAAATGAGGGGTGTGGAATCCCTCCACCCTTGAGGCATCAAAGAAGGTTTATGAAAGTGTTGGAGGGGCTGGGGAGATGGCTCAGTGGAATAAGTGCTTCTCTGGTGAGCGCAAGGGCATGAATTCAATCCCTGGTTAAAAAAAAAAAAGTAAAGAAAAGAAAGAAAGTGGTGAAGAGGAAGTAGGGGAGGTTCCAATCAAATAAGAAGGATTGTCTCAAATTTTTACTCTTCTCAGAGTGACCCATGTCCATTTCCATGTGACTTCCCTAGGCTCATCCATTTGACTTGCTTTGGCTAAGGGCATCTCAGTGGACACAGCATTTGATATGTGTCTGGGCTTGAATAAGCTCTCCTGTGTTTTCCTGCACTATTGTCTCAGTTTTTTGTTTGTTTGTTTGTTTTGTTTTTTTGTTTTTTCAGAACCAGGGATTGAACTCAGGCCCTTGAGTTTGCCAAGGAAGCGCTTATTCCACTGGGCCATCTTCCCGGCCCCAAAATTTACTGTTTTTGTTGTGGAACCAGGGATTGAACTCAGGACCTTGTGCTTGCCAGGCAAGCACTTATTCTACTGAGCC
>NDGN011448147.1:0-16728 GCA_002564285.1 Tympanoctomys barrerae
AGTTGCCTTACTTTTTTTTTGCTATTTAATTTTATAATTTTCTTATATATTTTATACACTAGATATATAATTTTTAAATTAATTTTTGTTCCTGATACAAGGGTTCCATTTCATTCTTTTGTCTGTGGATATCCAGTTTTACCAAGACTATTTATTAAAGCAATGTCATTTCCCCCTTTTTGTGTAGTTTCTTGGCGTCTTTGTGAAAGGTGAATGCACTTTAGATGGGTGTATATTTCTGGGCTTCATAGTCTGTTCCATTAGCTCATATACATCTTATAATAATGCCATGCTGTTTTGATCACTGTAGCTTTATAATATACTTTGAAATAAGGTAGGATGATGCTTCTAAGCTTTGTTTCTCTTTCTAAAAAACCTTCATTATTCCAGTTCTTTTGTGCTTTTATACACATTTTAGTATTTATTTTCTATTTCTGTAAAAGATTCCAGTGGAATTTTAATAGGGATTTCCTGGAGACTGTAGATTGTTATAGATACTATGGACATTTAATAGTGCGAATTCTCCCATTCATAGGAAGAAGATATAATTCTATTGTGTTCTCTTTAATTTATTTTATCAATACTTTTATATTAAATATACATACATTTTACCTTCAGAGCTAAATTAGGCTGACTTTATTATAATATTTGCTCTACGCTTGGCAACCACAAAGCAAAACATAAATATGAGTCACAAAAAAAAAGAGAATACAAAGATTTTCTCTGAGAAAATGAGCAAAGAAAAGGAGGCCAACTCTGTTCATTGTATTCAATATGATACTGAAAACCACAGCAATTCAGCAAGTAAAGGAAATAAAAGGTATCAAAATTAAAAAAGGAAGAAGTCAAATTGTAATACACATGCACAGAAGTTAGAAATAATGTTTGGGAAAGTTTCAATATGAAAAGTTATACAAAACTAAGATCACTGGTATACATTCTTGTTCTACACCCTGAAAAAGAAATTGAGAAAATCCACTTACAGAAGCATCAAAAAGAATAAATGGGGTCCTGGCCCCAGCTCAGTTCTTTTAAGTGGCTGCTTCCACAAAGCTGTCAGCCTCAGGTTGCTGCAGTTCGATCCCCACAACCCTCCAGCCAGGCAAACCTGCCCTGAAGGCATTCGGAGAAAAAAATCCTTATTAAAAAAAAAAAAAGAATAAATGACTTTGGCATAAATAAAGTATTTATAAACAAATACACCTAATTTAAGAGAGTATAACTGTTTTAGAAAAAGATTGTCTACTCAAAATTTTCTTATCAAACTTAAATATATCGTATATATTTGTGGTTTTCTTTTTCATTGTACCCTTTTTTAGAGATATTGACTGCGACAGTGTCAAGGTACACACTTAGGATATTATTAGAACATTAGAGCACTTAAGGATCTTTTGGATTATATTTTCCATAGAGGGGAGGAAATATATTTTATGAAGAGAAAAAAAGACCACTTTCCTTTCCTCAGCTTGCTTAATCAACCATCGCTTCTGTTCTTTCTTGAGTAGTAGAAGTTGTAAAAGGTATGCTATCCACATATTACTGGTATATGTTTACAAAACAGAAGCCTGAATTTGCTTCCCACAGTAGATACGTTCTTAGATTAAGAACATGTGATTCTTTATAAATCTGTAATTTTATTTCCTTAACTTAATTTCAAATTTAGAAAATTTGGACCAGGAAAATAGCTCGGTAGAATAAAGGCTTGCCTGGCAATCACAAGGTCCTGAGTTCAATCCCCAGTACCACAAAAAAAAAAAGTTAGAAAGTTTATTATTTTTGCTGTTATGTTTGGTTGCTGCCTCAGATGACTTTTCTAAGTGATATGCATAATGATCCTCCTAGATTTGTATAAATCTCTCATGATAGTAAGAATATTATTACTCTAAAATTTATTGATAACTAGATCATATGAATAAGATACATGTTTGGGAAATAATTATGAAAATCAACTAATAAGTGATTCTATCTATAAGTAGTTAAAAGTATGCCACACTTCTTGGCTCATTGGAATTATGTAAATCATCTCTGCTTGACTAACATAAGAGCATATTGATTTCATTGCAAATGATATAAGCATTTACAGTGCAGAAATACTTTGTTTTTTACTTTTTTTATTAATTCTACCATTTCTCACCAATAACATTAAAATGGTTGTTGTAGAGATGGGCACAAGTTGCTGTGTTAGATTTAGTATGCCTGTGGGGATTTTCTTAGCATTAAGTACAGAGACTTCTTTGTGTTCAGCGTGCTTTCACTTTTAAGTACTTACTTTGAACTTTTTCTCCCAGAATGAGCAACTGACATACATGTGGGGGTGAGCCCAGGAGCCTCAGACAGCCCCCTGGCGGCCCCTGGCCCGCATGCATGGGAGGCGGCTGCGCCCCTGTTCATTGAGCTTTCTCCACGCCGGGTGAAGCCCGTGCCCTGATGTATTTATTTTTCAAAGTTAATCAAGAAAAAGGAATGAGCATTACCTGTTTGTTCTTCTAATGATAATGTAAAAAAATATTTCTTCTGCCGTAATTGAAATAATCAGACAAAATCTTAATATTTATACATTTTGCATGTGAGCTAGACAGATGCTAATTGGTAGAATTGGAGAAGATACTATATGGCAGGGACTATTTTGGTTCTCCCTGATTATTAGACTATATGAATTTGACAATCCACTTTGATACTTTATATTTAAATTCAGTTATTTGCATAGAGAAAGCCAAACAGTCAAGTTGATGAGGAAGGTCTTTGAGTTTGTTTTGTCTTTAATAAATTTAAAATATTTTATCCATGTCAAGAATTATATAAAATGCTATCTCCAATGTTAATTGCACCAGACTGACATCCATTCATGTAACTATTGTGAGTTATCAAAAAAGGTTATTTGTTCTATTGTAAATACTCTATTTTCTATTATAAATACTCTATTATAAATTTATCTAATTGTGATTTTGTGTGTGTGTGTGTGTGTGTGTCTGTGTGTGTGTGTGTGGGTGGGTGGGTAGGTGGTACCAGGGATTGAACTCAGGACATTGTGCTTGCCAGGCAAGTGCTTATTCTACTGAGCTATCTCCCTGGCCCAGAAAATGATTTTTTTTTCAAATTGATCTAATTATGAAGAATCTAAAATCTTGTAAACTGTCTTAAATGAATTGTTGCAGGTAATGAAATGGGATTATGTTGTAAGGTACATTTGTACTGGTCTTAGATGTTTTAAGTCTCTGAGATTGGAGGGGGGGTGGAAATCATGATCAGTTTTTTAGGCCTGGAGTTGTTTTAAATTCTCTCTTAAAAATTAATGAAAACACAATTAAAATCAAAACTCAAGCATACTGTAAGAGAAAATAAAGAAAAAAAAGATATGCTCACAAGTGTTTCAGTTGTAATGTAGGTTATAGCTGGTAGGGAAATATTAAAACTCATTAAGATTGTATTTTTAAAGAGACAGCAAAATATAATAAGCTTACAGAATGTTAACAGTTTATAATAATAAAGATGAGAGCAGGTACGCTAGAGTGGAGGAGGGGCTGTGTAGATTTTAGTTTGGTAATCAGGATAGGCTTTGCAAAAAGGCTCAATATTTCGCAGAACTTTGGGGAACATTTTTCTTAAAAGATAAAAAACTCCAAGTTGTTTAGTGCTCACAGGATTCTACGTATGGTCTCATTAGACTTTAATGTAAAAAATGTTAAACCACAAAAGTTTCAAATTCTAGAGAGAATAAAGACAAGGAAAAGAGAATAGAGATTAAAAAAAAAAAACATGAGGGAAGGTGCCAACTTAAGTGTGAAAATGTATTTTTCATCTCACCGAGCAGTTGAGGTGCCCCAGAGTCGATCGTGGTAATAGCCACAGCAGCTAATAGATTTGCATTTTGGGAGATACTGTGTATTAGCAAAGTACTAATTAAGTACCAGCATTCACTGCAAATCATTTCAGCTAGTTTCTGCAACAAGTCCCTATTACCTCATTGACAGAAGAGAAACTGCACCTCAAGAAAGTAGCTTGCTGAGAAACACAGTTGGGTTTTGACAGAACTGAGAGTAGAACACAGTTGTTCAAGCCCGATAACTCCAAATTTACCCACCTCATTTTAGTGTGTTAGAATGCTATCAGTTTTGTTATGGTTTGTGTATGAATGCGCCCAGTTATGGTTTCTTTCTCCGTGTTACCACCGCGTCCCCAAGCCTCCTGCAGTCATGGGCTAGGACTCTAGTTTTGCGACTGATGCATGGTCCAGGGATGGGATTGTGGGTGGAGTGCTACACCTAGCCTAAGGGGGCCGCCTACTACCTGCAATACCAGGGTGGGGAAGAGACTTGCTCTCTGCTCTGCCTCCCTTTTGCTGTCATTGCTTTTGCTGTTTTCCACTGCCTTAAACCACTGCCCTCTGCTGTGTGCCCCAGAGCCATGGAAGCAGCTTGAGTATGGACTGAAACTGTCACAAAGTGTGAGCTAAATAAACGTTACTTTCCTTAATTCTGGATGCGGGGTGTTTGGTCCCAGCAAGGAGACGAAAGCGACTGACACTCCACAAAGCCTCATGTGGTGGAGCTGGCGGGGGTGGGGGCAGGGTTTGGAAGTAGCTAAATCTAGAATATATGATTGATAAATGCTCCAATGCTGGGATTATGGGTGTGAGTTCTGCCCCAGCCCTCTGGTGTGCAGCCTACATGCAATGTAAGGGATTATCTCTCTGCTTGTTGCTGCCCCTGTGCCACGTGCCACCATCCCTTGCAGCCAGCCAATTATGGACCGAAACCTTCACTAACAGTGAGCTAAATAAACCTTTCCTCCTGTAACTTGGGGTGTCAGGTATTTTGTCTCAGCAATGAGAAACGTAAGTAAGGCACCTGTCTACATCAAATGTCTCAGGTGATGCTTCTTTCTGCTTATGATTGTGTTTTTTTTTTCACTTTCAAGTTCCCAGTTATCTTTCTATTTGCATATATTTCATTTGACACCTTGGCAGGCTGTCTTTGGTTTACTTTTTTTTTTCAGGGAGAGAGCATTTCTTTATAGCCTAAATCAAAATTATTTGGAGTTTAAAAGCACAGTGTTTTTAAGTACTAAGTCTGAATGTTACACATAAACTTGAATTTTATAACTTTGTGGATAATAGTAAATAAAAATCCTTTATTTTTTTCTTTGAGATTCTAAATAATTATTGTTTTATGAGACAATTGAATTTATAATTTAAGTTGTATGTTCCTTAATGGCATAGAGGAAAAATTAATTTATAGCGGATGTTTGGAGTAGAAATGTGGGCAATTTTTCAATTTTTTTCTGTCTTGAGTAACTGGCAAAGAGTGGTTTTTAAAATCTTAAGTTATATAATTTTCTAGAATAAAGAAAAGTTTCCAAGTGGTTAGTCAAAAATATCCTGTAACATATTTAGAATAATTTGCCTATTTGCATAAATAAATATGTCATACTCAGTGTTTTGTATTATCATTCAATTTACCATTTACTGATGTGTGTCATTAAGCATGCCTAAGAATAAGCTAATGATTTGCATGAAAATGCATTTCAAAAAGCATAGCATCCATTAATTAATGTGGTGAATAATGACATTTGAGCTCATCATCCTTGGAGCTTGTTTATCGTTATTCTGCCATTGTATCGTTTCTAAAAAAGTATAGGTAGCACATCAAACTCGCAGGGATTGGAGATTATTTTGTAGCCTAAAATCAGAAAACTTTTGTTGATGATATAAGAACATTCTTGCCTATAATAGAAATATGCTTCTCTTTTTTACTTAATTAAAATGTGTGGTTGTCATTTAAGCTTTTAATGAAGACACTGTTCAGAGACTTGCATGTATATGCAACTCATGCACGAAGATGTTGCTTTTCTCCAGGACTCCAAAATTAAAAACAAGAAAAACTTCCCCTTGAGACATTGTGCTTGACATTTATTATAATTTAAATTATATTTTGCCTACATTCAATAGTAAGTTTCCTATTCATTTTTATCTTGCTCTTTTTTCAATTTTATTTTAGAAATTATAAACATGAACAATTCTTTAAAGTCAAAGGTAAAATTCTAAATGGGTAGTTCTCATCAAATGGAATATAACCATACATGCCACATTCTGATAATTTTTAAAGTTAACCAAAATATTAGGACTCACATTTCTAATGATAAATAGTTTTAAGTTTAATGTATATTTTATAAGAAATAAAAGTAAAAATTCCTAAATCAGATGTATCCACCAATACTGGAACACATACAGACCTTTTCCATTCCAGCATTTAGGTAGATACCGAAGAGAGTGAGTCTAGTTGTGGTTCAGAGCCCCTTCTATAATTGAGAACAATTAGCTGATCTAAGAGCATCAGAGCTATGTGAAGCAGCTCACCTTAAAATTGATGCCATCTGTAGAATGGCATTTGCTATTTGTAAAATTAAGAGATCAATCTGTTTGAGCTGTTATGTAGCTGTAACCTTAGGTTTTGCAGATTATGGTTGGCAATAAATAAAGTTCAGTTCCTGAAACATAGAAGGGGAAGGGTGAGAGCCCTGTGGAAGGCCCTGTGCGGGATTCTTACTGTCAGACTGTTAAAATGCTAATGTTTCCTTGGTTTCCAGTAGCTGTTCTCCCCCTACCAGTCTTTTATTCACCATCACTTTGGAGAGAATATGCCTCAGGGTTTTGAACTGATGTTTCTTACCTTAGTACAGATTCTGTCTCCTGTCATCCCTCAGGTCCATACCTTATGTAGTCATGAGAGCACAGATGGGTTAATTAAAGAATTAGAAGCAAAAATGGCATATGGCAATTTCATGTTCTGAGATGTATCTTTTCCACATCTTAGCTTATATTCATTGTGGATGCTTCTTACAATGCTTAGCACAATAGTAATATTTTCTCTTTATTGGAGCTATGTAAAACAGTTCACCTTAAAATTGATGCTACACGTAGCACGGTACCGCCTTTGCTGCTTGTAGGCATCCAGTCCTTCAGTTTGAAAGCTCCAGGCCTGTATCTTGCAATGTATTTCCTCAACTTCATCAGTGAGAGTGAAGTGAATGTAGTGCAGAATAATATAAATGATAGCACTTCTTACATCAAAATCCTTATACTTTGAACAGATACTTTATCAAGTGGCTGAGCAAACACAGCAGCTTTTGAAGTATTTGAAGAGCCATTGAATTTGAGAGTCTTCATTCCTTCACTGTCTTTAATCTTATTAGTACAGGACTCCTTCAGATCATGGCTCTCCCTTGATTCAAATTTAAGGACACAGATTATAAAATAATGCTTAGAACTCTTATCTACTTCAACCTGTTGATAGAGATATCAAACACTTCGGAAGCTCTTGAATTTAAAATAAGAAATCATAATAATCTAAAATGATACCTAAATTGATAGGAACCTATAAAATCTGTTTAAAAGAGAGAAGAGAGGGGGAAGGAGGGAGGAGGAAAGAGAGAAATCTCTATTAAAATATCTTTTCTTACTGTATTGTTTTCAAATGGAGAAAGGAAAATCTTTTTATTCAGTGCTTTATATCTGCCAATTATATGATCAGATGAATGAAATGAGTAATAATTCTAAAATACATTTATGCCTCCACCAGCCCAACTCCAACAAAGAACGTGAGGAACAACAATATTTTCACCTTAGTTATAATAATTTAACTGGCTATCACATCATTTAGTTTTCTTTTTCTTCTGCTGTGATTGGGCTCATTTTAGGTCACTTATGCTTCGACAACTTCATAACTAAACAAGAAATGCTAATGAAAATACTCCCTGATTCTTGGTATAAAAAAAGTAGCCACTTGTAACAAGTGTGGTAGGCAGAGCCACATGTGGCCTGCGTGAGCCTGGGGCTGTACACTTACTGTGGCAGGTCGTCAGCCCTGTGGTGCCGCAGTTCTCTCCTCCTTGTGATTCCCAAACTGAGTCTCAGCTTTGTTATTTTTCAAGGTGTGGCATGCATGTCTCAAATATTGATCTGTTCACAGGGCTCAGTATTGCCATTAGAATTCAGCCGTACTTATCCTTGGATTGCTGTTGGGCTTCTCCTTGTCATCCTTCTTCTTACTTTGCTTCTGATCTCTTTGAGTTTTCTTGGCTGTTGCCACTTCCTTTCTCACATACTTTTAATATTATCATATTTAACGAAATAAATATGAAGTCTAGTTCAGCATTGAGAGATTTTGTATGTACAGACTGCCACCCTACCTCTTTCTCTTACTGTTCTTACTGCATATCCCTTTTTTCTCTATGTATAAACATTCATATACATGCTGATCCACCCTTGTAGGCTGTAAATTGTATGTAGGCTAAGAAGATATGGAGTTGCTTTTGTATCCCACAGAGTAGCTTGCATATTGTATGTGCTTAGGAAGTGAATAGGAAAGATCATTATGCCATCTCGTTCAATAGAAACATTAACATATGAACATTGACCCTTCTTGACGAGCCAGTTGTTATCCTTGATAACAATTTCAAACATTTATTGAGAAACTCTTGCAGGAAGCCTGCTAGGTAGAAACCGTAGTTTCTGACAATGACAGCCTATTGAGGGTCCTGCTAAATTCATTGTATATGCTATGAGATTTGGAAACTATACTAAGGGGTTAGTTTACAATAAGTGTAAGTTGTCTCTGGATTCTGTGCTTAGGGATATATTCTTTAGGAGAAGGACGATGTAGGTATTTTGATGCTGCGTTCATATGGCCTGTGTGTCTGTAGGTATAGGTGTACACACACACACACACACACACACACACACATACACACACAATGGAGACACACAGACAGACACAGATGGACAGACAGAGATAGACAAAAAGACAAGAACACAAAATAGTCAATTTTTCTTATAGTTCCTTAAAATGTTTGCTCTAAGTCTAAGCAGTACTCTTTAAAAGATAGTTTCTTGATAACTTGTATAATATGTAGCTCAAATATCCAACTGCAAAGCTTTTTCTTGGCCATTATCTATAATCTGGTGTTTTACTTTATAGAAGTTTTTGAATGTAAGGTTTTCATTTTCTAAAGCAAGCTATTGTGTTCAGTAGATAGCGTGGTCACAGAGATGGGTAATTTCAAAAGTGGACATGGCAGAATCTTTTCTTTAAATTATAGATTAGCAAAAGTATGTCTAACCTGATGTTTTGAAACTTTCTTTGTGAATTCTATAAGCTTTTCCTTTATGGCTACAAATGATATATATTAAATAAGTAAATTCTAACTATTTTCCATTTGATGACCCCTTTCAGATTGTTGAAGAAATAGATCATTTTATGGCAATTGTTGTTTCAATGTCCTTTGATTGAGAAAATATATAGGCAAAAATTTACTATTGAAGTGTGTGACTCATCGTTTTCATGAAAAAGTACACTTTTCAAAATATAGTATCAAATGTGTGTTAGCATAATCTAATGTTGGATAATGTATAATGGATATATAAATTCTCTATCTCTTATAATAACATATCTATGTACTCAATAAAAACCTAATAACTAATATTCAGTTATTAAATGATAGGTTGAAAACTGCTGCTTTTTATATTTACATAGTACACAGCACATGCAGCCCTTACTATAGTTCTTCTGTTTATGTTAACTCTGTAAGGCTGCTAGTAATTTTCCTTTACATATAAGGAAACAAGTACCCAGAAGTGAAAAATCATTTATGTATCCTTGATGCTATCCCTAATTTGGGTGTATTTGTGAGGTGAATTTGTAAACGTATTTTGAACGTGAGATAGAGTGCTTATGGAGACTTAGAATTATAATTTAACTTGAGTTTAGTGGTAAAGAATATTGCTTTTATTTTGCCAGCACAATTTATTTTATAAATATATATTTTATAAATCATATTTATTTATATTTATATTGCATTATTGATAATATACTATAGTATAACATGTAGTTATACTATATTATAATTAATTTATATTATAAATAATAAATATTATCAATATTATATGTAACCTATATTATGTTACATGTTATATCACATATTCTATACTACTGTATAATTATATAATACTATAATATTTAGTATATTATATGATTTTATTATGATGATTATATATTATTTATATAGTGTAAAACATAATATAGTGTTATATTATAATTATATATTATAATTAATATATATTATATTACATTATATTGTTATAATTATATTTTGGTAAATTATATATAATATATAAAATTATGTATGCATGTGTGTAAAGTATTGAAATCTGTAGTCATTAGATCACAGTCAGGGTAACACAAAATTTATTTATATGGGTCAAGAATTAATGACGACTGCCTTTAAAAATAAATACCATAATGTGATTACTAAAAAAAAAAAAAAAGAAAGAAAAGAAAAAAGAAAAAAAAACCTGCTGCTTTTGAAGATATATTTGCCTTCTTTAGCCACTGCTATCAATGTTTTAGCCAATGATTTATTAATTGATACTTTATTCAATAGTTTAAAAAAGTATTCTAGGACATCTCAAAACTATACTGTTTTGTTTTCGAAGACAAAGCTAAGTGCTTAATGAACTAGATAAGGAAAAAAGGAAACTTTTATTGTGACGATTCTTTTTATTCTAACATGCTTTATTGATTTACTTTGCCTCTGAATGTTTTTTACCATCCATATTTTGCTATTAGTGTATTAGAAGGTTTATATCCTTTTCACTATATTGAATGGTGTTAAAATGTGCCAACAATCAATTGCATCTCTCGCCATCTCTCTCTCCCCTCGCTACCCCTCTTTAAACACACTAATATGATCATCAGCTTCAATCACAGACAGCTCGGGCTGAGCTAGATTGACTTAGCTGGGGCACTACTTCTCTCAAAATCCCTGTAGCTTGTACATCTGGACTCTGAACCACACAAGTCTCCAAAAGATGAAATTGGTGGCCAATTATTTTTTTTTTTCCTTTGGCAGAACCAGAGATTGAACTCAGGCCTTTGTGCTTGCCGGGGAAGGGCTTATTCTACTGAGTCATCTCCCCGGCCTCTTGATTATTCATTACTCGTGTTCTACTGTGATAATTTTGTTGAGATACAATTACATTATCATTTCTGAGATGAAAAATTTGTGAAAGAGGGCTGAGGATGTGGCTTAGTGAGAGTCCTTGCCTGACTTGTATAAAATATTCATTCAGTTCCCAACTGCTAAATACATAAATAAATAAATTTTGCATTGAGTACAATTTCTAGCCACGTTGGACATAATAAATTTCAGCATAAGTGTAACCTTCATGTATTTTGTTGTGAATATCAGTAACAGCATTAGTCATTCACTAGGAAAACTATCAGAAGTTAAGGTTGGGGGTGTAGCTCAGTAGCTGAGTGCTGGCCTAGCGGGGTTGTGACCATTGGCTTCATGCTGTTGTCTTGATAGCTGGTGCTACACAACAGACAGAGCTTCAGATATTAAATTGTAGCAGGTCACATGCTTGCCGCATGATGCGCTGTGATGTGCAGGGTCATCTGCACATCTGTACATAATGAGGCACAGGGAGTCCATAACTCTTGGGGGGAGCAGAGCACTGGTGCTTCTTCCCTGCCGGTGGACTTCTTTGACCTCTGGGTGCATCACTGTGATCCTCAGGATCAAGAAAACTGAAATGAATTCAAAGATGGGGGAGGAGTAAAAATTCGTTACAAATGAGGAATGTTTGAAAGACTTGGAATCCCATTTAGTGTATATTTTATAACATATTTAAAGGACATGGAACCAGCATCGCTATTATTGTTTCAAAGGTTACTATATATTAAATTTCTTCTTTATAGCTTTTCTAGGCAGAATTAGTCCCAAGGAGTCAAATTTCAATTCAATATGGAGAATAATCTGTCTAGTGGAGTGGGTTGCATTAAGAGAAAATAAGATTTGATATAAATAGGGATGTTTATCCCTAGGCTGGATGACACTTGATGGACTATAGGACGACATGGCCTGCAAAGTGCCTTTCAAACTTAAGATTATCTTCACAGTATTAGAGAAGAAACAAGTGCATGACCCAAATCATGACTTACCAGCATCAGAGCAGCCACTTTTAAATTGTGCTCTTAGAACTCAACGTCTCCTTCATCTGCTAAGCTGTTGTGAATTCCTTAAGAGGTATACATTCAAAATTGTGCTAGACTCGGATGCAGCAGAGTACGGAGGACACCAGAGGCTGGACCACAGTACGGATTTCTTTTCTGAGCCCTTTGAGCATAATGGGCGTCACTATTCTCTTTTGGTAAGTAAGATACTTCACTCTAATTTTAATTCTCTTTTAATCCCTTATTTTTGTAGTCATGTTTTTGTTCAAAAATGTCTTTTCAAATAGTAACAAGAGGACAAAAAAAAGAGGGTGTAGGAAAAGTACCCTGCATTTGAAAACCTGTATAATATTTTGTGCTAGAACAAATTGGGTGTTTGAAGAGGTGATAAGAAAGGTTATCCTAGGACAGTTGTGGAAAGAAATTTGAATATTAATAGAACAGAAATTACCTCTTAGGAAATGAGTGGAAGACAAGTTTTTTTTTTCAGTTATGAATATTTCTGTTCTTCCTATGATAATTTACTTCCTTCCTATTCTTGCTTTCTTTGGAATAATTTACATTAAGAAGTTTTCCATATTATTGACTACATAATGAAGTTTAATTTAAAACACCTTAAATTAATCAAAAATTGTAATTTTTTCCCCTTTTATGTAGTAGAGTGAAAGCTGAATTCGTTTTAGGTTTAAATTTCTCTGGTTACCTATTAGTGAGGCAAGCTTTTTATCATATAACCAATTTTTACACTGTGATTTTGACACAAGTGGTAGAGTGCTGTTTTACACTACTATATTTCAATTATTTAAGATACAAAATTCTGCAAATTTTTGTTAGGGAAATTCTTCCTTTTATTTATAGGTTTGTAGTACACCCAAGTCCGCATCAGCATTACATTATTTTTCTTTTGCTCAATGGTCCTATGACTGTTTCTCACTCTCCATCTATTTTTTTTCCCAGATCTACACTTCTTTTTTTTTTATTTACATAAAGATGAAACTTGACATTCATTAATTAGGAGGGAGTTATCTAACAAATATTTTGAATTATAGCTGCTAAGGCACTAAATTTGATAAATCATTTCACTTTTTAGAAGTCTAGTTATAAATTCAGCATAAAAACATATGTGGTGCTCCTGGATCTTTTGTGTCCTACCACTTTTTCCACTCACAGTGGTGCTAACCCTTTATTAGGTCAGTTGCTGTATAATGGACAAAATTGATGTGCCAGAAAGAAAATGACAATGATGCCTTTCAAAGATTGAGTTGCTTGAGTACAGGCTATTAGGAAAGTGCAGTGGCCATGGGAGACTTAGCTATTACACATGGGTGTGTGTTGATGATGACATTTGTATAGTCTTAGATATGTATAGAGGTACGTGCACATTGTGAGAGAGTGTGAGAGAGAAATCTCAAAGGTGGTATGACTTGTTTCGAAGAATTGTTATAGTTATCAGAATATTCGATCTTAGGTATAAGATTGATAAAACATAGCTTCATTAGTCAATAAGAAAATTACCTTTAAAGGGCCGGCCAAATAGCTCAACAGAGCATAATGCCTTCATGCAGATACAGGGGCTGGAGGTTCAATTCCCAGTCTGCTCTGCCAGCCCCGCCCCCAGGGCACACTGAGATAGCAATTGAGACTGGGCATGGTGGTACTCGCCTATAATCCCAGCTCTTGGGAGGCTATAAACAGGCAGATCACTACAAGTCTGAGCTAGTAGTGAACACCCTGTAGACCCTCCCCTAAAACACACACACACACATAAAAAAAAATTACTTTTAAACTCGACAGTAAACATAGGGATTAAAGATTCTTTAGTCTTTAAGAGAGGTTAGGGAAAGTGTTGAGTTCACAAAGAAGAATTATGGAGAATCAGCAACCAATTGCAATAAACCTAAATGTTAACCAACTGAACTAGACTGAAAGAGACTTTAAAGGGTTAGCCAAACTCTGATGCAGCCAGCTCTCCTGAATGTTGATGGAGCCCAGCAAACTTTGGCTACAGGCAGGGTCCTGATGTTATGATCACGAAATGTCATAGCAGAGACCTGAGGTAGGCTGCGCTCTCTGCCCTATACTGCCCTTGACAACTTGAGGATTACACGTTTTGTCACCTCAGTTTCCCTCATATGTATAAGAGAAGATTCAGCATAGCATTCTCCCTACAGCAAAAGATTCTTAGAAAATGTAAATTCAGAAAGACAGCTTTTTGCAAACTGCAAAATGGTACTCCAGTTGTATTTAAATAGTATTATTATTGGCAATAATAAATAATAAGTAATAATATTATTTAATAATTGTTCAGCTGTTTTAAACCTGGCTGGACGCTAAATGCTTTGAGGACACGTCTTTAAGAGTACCTTGTCTTAACTTACGGGAAATTTTAATCTTAGATAAAGGCTCATGGTTTTTGTGGATGGACAGAAAATAACATCATTTAACATTGATTTTGTGGTAGCAAAACTATTCTGCCATAATTAAAACAGTCAACTAACCAGTGGCAGCAGCAATCAGATTACTTTCTAAGCACTAATTGAATTGATCTCACAGACGTGGAATGTATAGTTTGAAATTAGCAGGCAGAATGAGGAATCCCTCCTGAGTCTCAATAACACGTAGAGGAATACAGCACTACAAGCACATTAGAGATAGAAAAGCGCTTAACCACTACTAGTAATAGAATTCTGATCCAGCACAGCCGGGAAGATAAGAGCGAGTTTTGGCTTCCCAGGAGCAGCATCTTATTTTCCATGATTGCAGGTGCTTCAGGAGTTGCTCATTTAAATAAGTCTTTAGGCCCCAGTTGAAATGTTCACTGGCTTTAATATCAGACAAAGAAATCCCTAATGGGCCAGTAAAAGAGCCAGAATGCAAGAAAACAGGTTTCCTTCTTGTATGAATTTTTCTGCAAATAGCCAAAAGGAGGGGGAAGAATCACATGAATAAGTAGCTATTACAGGAATGCCTTATTATAATGAAACTCCTCATTAAATTGAATCCATATGTGTTAAAGTACAATCAGATTCTTCAATATGACCCAAGTGCTATAGATCGCATGTTGCTACCAATGAAATCCAGCCACCTCCCACTCCTAGAATAAAAGGAGGGAGGACAGAATAAAACTTTTACCTCTTGCATCAAATTTCTGTCCATCATAGCTAGTACGCAGCATTTGCTAACATTTAATTTGCAAGCTCAATAATCCAAAGGATCTGCTGAATAAGTGTCAAATCTGTTTTCAAAGATAGTAACGAACAGAGCTTGAAGGAATTTTAAAAAGGCCGACCCTGCTGCAGCATCTACAGGTAGGACCTGAGCATTGTCTCTGAGCTCCCTCAGATGCAGCCAGAAAGCCAGGGGATGCCTGCACTCCGGGACAGCACAGCGCAGCGCTGCCCAAGTTTCAGGCCCTGTCCAGTGCTGAAGAGTGGGAAGGCAGGATTTCTCTCTTTTGCTTTACTGATAGTTACTAGAAACTTCACTTTAGCATAATCATTTCTCTTTATTTTGGTTCCTGATATGGGAAACTAAAGGTTAATCTGTGTGCTAATTTGTGCACATGGGGTAGGAAGGCTTCCTTTCTGTGGTTCAAATTCCATGGCACAAATGGGAGACAAGAGGTTATTTAGACTTCAGTGAATTAGATTTCTTTACAGCAACTGTAGCAGTTTCACTAATAAAACTATGAATAAAGCAAGCAGTTTAGCATTGCCAGTTAAGCTCTCTGTCAATAAGAAATAGATATATTTATTCATATCTAAATTTGGAGTTGTGAAAGTAGACTTTTAGCTTAAATAGCGGATTTGACACAGTTGAATCATTTATTGTCCTTTAGTTTTAAGTCTAGAAAATGCTATTTAACAGTTGAGATGTGTCTTAAGCTCTAGTAAAGTTATAGAAATGTTTAATTTTTTAATTGAAAAATTCTCAATCCTTCAACTTTTCTCATGTTTCTAAATTAGATGAGATAATACACATTTCTACACAGAAATAATCATTAGCATCACTTTCTTTTAATGTAAAAATAATTTTGTTACCTAAAGAATATACATGAAAAATAAAATTACATGTCACTTTCAATTTTCAAAATAAGTTGTAAAAATTTTCTATATAATACTCTAGTAGAGTATATGTAGACATAAAATATTTGGTATACTTTTAATTGAAAAAGTTTTAATCCTACCATATTATATCTGAATATGTTATTGCTAAATTTAACAACATCTAAGAAAATTTAGAACTCAGCCTTTGTAGCATGAAGCCTTTCTTGTTTAAAAATTTCCAGTGCAAATGTTTGACACCTATTTTCAAAACTTGTGTAAATAATTTTTACAACTCAGTCATGACCCCAGAGGAAAAACACATTACAAGTGACATACTAGAATAAGTCACTGTGTGACCAGCTACCTCTTTAGTCCTACTATTACTGTAGTAATTAAGATAGTCAAAATAACTGAATAGGTTAGCATTCATTTGACTTCCAGTAAATGAATTGGATCATACTGCACTCTTCCACCTCCCTCCGACAAGTTGATGATGAACACAGCTAGAAACAGTGAAAACATAGCCATGTTATCTCATATGAATATAGTATGAGCCTTATTGCCTAATGTTTAGAGCAAGGCTAATGTACAGGGTTGATATGTTTACCAGCATGTGTAATATGCATGCTAAATTATGTACAACCTGAGGCTGGAGAGATAGCTCAGCAGTC
>NDGN011448153.1:0-10296 GCA_002564285.1 Tympanoctomys barrerae
CTTCATTTACCTGTGAATTATTTCGAATCACGTTTGTTCTGTGATTTGCCCTGCGTTCAGCTGGAAATTTCTGAATAGATGCTGAGTCAGCGCTCTGTTGTAGCACTGTGTTTGCCCTAGAAGGCCGCTGAGTTCTCTAAATGAATTTTGTATTTCCTGTTTTAATTTCTTTGACTTCATAAGAAAATTGATATCGGCATATTTTGAATTGCTTGAATGACTACATTATAACCAAATACTGCCACATACTTTCAGGGCCTGTGCTTATTTGAATTTCATTTTTAAATTCATTTTATAGTTACATAAGATAATAGTGATACTCTGGTCCTACCTGTATATTTGCATATATATTACTTTCTTAAGCTCTTTTCTTTGTGCTGGGTACTGATTTAAGAATTTGACTTGTATTACTCACTTTATTCCCCTACAATTCAATGAATGTTCCTACGACTACTCTCATATTACCTGAGGAGACTGAGACACAGAAAGGTAAAGTTTAAGTTACAAAAACAAAACAAAAACAAAGAACAACCAACCAACCAACCAAAACAAAAACCCCCACAAAAACTAATTCAAGTTTTAAAAAGTAATAGTAGAAATTTTTTGACTTACATAATTGAAAAGTCCAGAGGGAGAGGCAATTTCAGTTAGGATTTCACCACTGCTGTAGTTTAGTTTAAACTGACTGGTCAGCCTCATTTTCAGGACCACAAAATGGCTGCTTTCATGTGGCAGGACCATGTGTCTCCTCGTTCACATCTGGGGAGAAAGCCATTGCCGCAGCTGCGATAGGCTTTGCTGTGATTGCTCACAATGGCCAGGAGAACGTCCTGTGCTCATATGATTTAGCCTTGATGCTGTCACCGTGAAAATGGGGGTGGTATTATTATGACTCCATTGGAACCCTCTTCCCCCAAAAAACTGCCCATGGTATTGAGGGAGGGCAATTTCTCCACAAACTACCCAGCTATAGCACAGTGGGGGTCATCTAAAATGGGGCTGGGGGTGCAGTAACAACAATCTTCATCCTGCTTAGTAAGTTGCCCAAGGCCAGTGGCTAACCAGGGATAGCTAGGGTTCCAGGCCAGCAGAAAGATTCCAGGATTGGCGCCTTTCACTGGCCTAGTAGAGAACTAAATGACTTTATGTTAAGAATCATTTGAGTAACATCAAGTCCACTCAAATACTCAGTTTTGGCAGCCACCACTTACAGTGAGATATGGCCAACCCCAAGAACACACCACGCACAACCAGTCCTGAGAATGGCACAGAAATGTCATCAAGAAACCCCAGTCACAAAGACATGGATCTCTGAAGGGGGCAGACCCTCAGTTCCCCAGGAACATGCATTTTGCCAAGAAGGACAACAAGAAGGGCTTCAGGAAGATGCAGGCAGACAGTGCCACTGCCATGCATGCATGTGCTGAGGCAATCAAAGCCCTTGTCAAGCCCGAGAAGGTGAACCCCACAGTTACCCTAAAGCCCTTGTCAAGCCTGAGGAGGCGAACCCCACAGTCACCCTAAAGCAAGTGAACCGCAGGCTGGCTCAGCTTGCCTGTATTGCCTACCCTAAGCTCGGGAAGTGTATCCATGTTCATATTACCAAGGGTTGCAGGCCTTGCCGGCCAAAGGCCCAGGCTCCTAAGTGCCAGGCCCCCATGAGGACGCCACGGTAAAAGCCTCTATCTGCCGGTGTGAGGACAGAAGGACTGGTATGACTGCTGGACTACCATCTCTGTGAGGCTGGTGTCTTCCTGTGCTTTGTACAAATAAATCCAAGGCAGGAAAAAAAATAGACTTAGTTTTATGAAAAATGGAACTGAATTACATTTTAAAAGAAAGAAAAAGGTGCATGACACTGTGTGTGGGGTGATTGTGTAACAAGCTGTCTTAAAATATAGTGACTTATCTTTCCCGGATTCTGTGTGCCTGGAATCCAGGGACAGCTTGGCTGCGTAGTTGGTGCTTCTGTCTTTCATATGGTCAGAAACAAGCAGTGGTTTGGGCCATAATAGCTGAAGGTGGCCAGAGCTATTTTCTCTTGTATGTCATCCAACAGACCCCCCATGGGGTCCCTCTACATGGGGGAGTTTGAGCTTTCTGCTAGCTCAGAGGCCCCAGCAGATAGGTGGCTGATATGTTGAGTCAGATCTCCACAGAGAAATGTCCCAAGAGAACAAGGGGAAGCTACTGCATCGGATGGCCTGGTTGCCAGAGTTACACATCTTTTCATCAGTCACAAGCCTGCCCAACCCTAAGGATCAGGAAGGTGGACCCCACCTTCCTGCAGGAGGACTGTCAACATTACATTGCACAAGGGGATGTGGGGTGTAAGATATCATTGTGGGCACCCTCTGGAAAATCTGCCACAATTTCTATACCTCCATTGTTGAGAGGGTCTCAAGATCTTTCAGAGTTAAGTCTCAGAGTGGTTGTGAGATTTCCAATTTCAATGGACCTCTTAAAACATAGTTTTTCAAATGTTGATAGGACCAGTGCTCATTCTTTATCTGAGGCAAAAAAGCTTGGGGGGGGCGGTGGAAAGGGCTGATAGCACTGATTTCTTCCCCACCACAGTTTTGTTCTGCATATCAATTTTTCAATTATAAGAATGTTGTTATTCCAGTTTATGAGTTAAAAAAAGATAAAATTAGAAGCTTGAAATTAGAAACTTGGAAATAGTTGAGGGAATAGGCAATGAAAGATAACTAAGGATTTTTTATTTTTAAAATAAAACTTAGGAGCAAGCAAGCAAGAAAATGTCATCTAAGACTTAAAACATTTTTCTGTTGAGGAGAGGGAGGGATGCAGCTGAGACAGGAATCAGAGTTGTGGCAGATCCCGATTCTCTCAGAAAGATCCAGGCCAGGCCTGAGTAACCCCAAGTACGGGAAAGAGTATTAAGAAAGACCTATTCACCCCTCCAGCAAAGCGGGTTACACCAGGCATCTTAACCATCTAGCTTGTTCTGTGTCGCTAAAAGTACTGCAGGAATAAAAAATTCCATGTCATGACACAGAAAAAGAAAAACCTTCACATGTTTATTGTTTGTAATAAAAAGGCAAGAAGCACTACACTGAAACCAGAGGAATAGAGTATTGTGAAAGGTTTCTCGTTAATAAAAGGTGGAAACAGAATGTAATAGCGAAGACCACTACTGTAGAACAGGCATGAAATATCATGGATCAATTAAAACCTGCCCTTTACTCCAGGAGTCTGTCTCCTGAGGGTTCCATCCAAAGATATATCTACTTTCCTGTGCTCACTGCAGCATGAGTCACAATACCCAAGAGATGGAAATAACCCCGACGTCCTTCCATGGAGAAAGATGGTGGGCTGTGTACAGTGGAACACCATTCAGCACAAAGAGGAAGGTAATGCAGTCATGCGCCACCTTGTGGGTGAGCGTGGAGGCTGTGATGAAGATAAGCCAGAGGGACAACTACTAGAGGATTCCTTTTCATAAGGTATCAGAGTAGTCAAACTCGCAGAAACAAACAACTGTCATTGAGAGGGACTGGAGGGCGGAGGAGGTGGAGCATTGATACTTGATGAAAGTGGTTTCAGTTTTGCAAGATGAAAACCTTCTAGAGATGCACTGTACGATAATGTACCTGTAGTTAGCAATACTGAACTGTACACCGAAAAGTTCATTAGGAAGATAGGTCTTATGTTATGTTTTCACCACAATTAAAAAAAAAACAAAACACCACCACTGGTCACTTACTTACTTTGTACTTTGTAGTCTGTATGCTTAATTTTTTAATATATATAAAGTGTTGTAATGACATCCGTATGTTTATTTAATTCCCACATTATTTTGTCTTAGTATTTCTCAAAAGTATACTATACCTGGGGGCCCTTAGGAACTAGTTCTTGTGACTATAAGTGGAGCACTCCACTAATGCTAGCTTCTGAGGATAATTGTTTGTGTTTCTGAGTTTAAAAATATTAATAGTGCACTCAAGTGTATAAGGTGAGTGATCTTTTAAAAGTGTTTTGCGATAGAAAACATGGAACTAAATGTGACCTCGTGTAATTAATTCCTTTTGTGGTTGGTTACCCCTTCATTGTTTGTGTTTACAACCAGTTTTCAGAAATAATTTTTGAGACTGGGTGTGGTGGCGCACACCTGTAATCCCAGTGCTTCGGAGGCTGAAAATAGATCACTGAGTCTGAGCTTTGGAGTGAGACCCTGTACTAAAAATACACACACACACACATTTTTTTTTTTGTACTTCACCTTGAACATACAAGGTCAGGAGATTGACTCAAAACCATAAGTGTGCAAGAGCAGATTATCAATGCTATTAAAGTGATTTCAGGTCTTATTTTTCAACTAATGTGGTTTAATCATTTGTTTTAATGGTTCAAGCTTTGACAAAATTTACCTTCCACTTCTCCCCAGAAGAATAAAACCCATATTTTTAGAACATTGTAAAGGCTTTTGACAATTTTTACATAGATCTGTGACCAGGAACCTTCTGGACCAGCATATTCTGGCTCCAATTTGTAAGTTTTCCCTTTCTTTGAAAATAGCTCTTGTCATCTATAGTGGGAGTTTATACTTTTTAAAAAAAACCTAATTGTTCAAAGTAGCCTCTAAATCAAGAACTTTCACTCCCCATAATTCCATCTATTTGGGGGGTTGAGGTGGGGGGGTCATGAGTGTGAGGCCATCCTGGGCCACAGTGAGAGCTGTCTCTAAAAATGTTACTAATAAGAAGCCACTGAAGATAGCTAGCAGTCTCAGGTTCTGTAGGGATGTTCACAGGTCCCCACGTCAGGATGCTTAGGGATGATCCTTTCCTATTTTCTTTTTTTTCAAATGAAAACCATGGGTCTCCTACTCCAGGGCCATAGTTGACAGCTCAACAGAGTACTGAAGTCTAGCCTGGAAACCAGAATGCTCAGGACGCGCGAGGGCAGAAACTGTGGTCTTTGCAGGGGTCACCTCGAGCTACCCTAATGCGGTGCCACACACTGGGACGCTTACCATCACAGAGGTTCAGTTCTCACAGACTGGAGGCTGAGATCAAAGTGACAGGGAATCGATGGCTGCTGCGGCATTTGCGTGACCTTTCCTGGTCTTGGATTGAGAGCCCCGAGGTCTTCCTCTTCCTGTATGGGCCCTGGTTGCACAGCGACACCCCTGTGATCTCCTCTCACCTTAATTATTCCCCCAAGGCCAGCCTCTGAATACCGTCTCAGTGGCCGGTAAGGCTTCAGCACGCGACTTTTGGAGGAGCAGGGTCCAACCCATGGCAGCTTCCCCAGCTTGCTTGCTATTTTCTTTTTCTTCCAATCCTTCTCCTCCCTCCCCCCCGCCCTCTCTCCCTGGGGACTGAACCCAGGACCTCACACATGTAGGCGAGCATGCTCTCTATCAAAGATAATCTGAGTTCTGACTTTCATGGAAAGAGGCTTCCTGGTATCTTGGTTTTAATATCTGAAACTGATTCTTACCAGTAACTTCCCAGGAATGTCAGTGTTTATTTACATAATAATTGCATGTTATAAAAGACCAAATCTACATGCTTCCTTTGATACAAGAGTTAAACGAGGTATCTTTTAGTGATTGTTATTTTTGAGGGGTTATTACTACAAACACACATTCTTATTATCATTCACAGTTCCTTTTAACTTGTGGGGTCCACTTGGGGTCGTAGGATGAGCCCCAGTCTGCGTGTCTCAAGATCTAGTCTAGATGTCTATGTGTCTAAGCGCTCACATTTTTAGCTCTGGCTCTAGGACTTGCAAATCTGAACAGTCACTTTTGCTACCTTTGGGAAGGCTCCTCTTTCTGTAGCCCTGGGAGGGCGGCTTGTCCGTCTGCTCGCCTTAGCTCTCACAGAGCTGCGTGCCCACCTTCTCTGTTTTGGGCTCCACTCTTCGGGGATGGTTTGGAGCTCTTGCCTGCGTGACTCTTGTTCTGTGTGTGCGGGTGCGTGCGTGTACGCGTGTACGTGTGAAAGGGACGCCGAGTAAACAACATAATTACACAGCTTAGGGAGAGGGCAGTGTAGCAGCGCGTATTAGCAAAGGGGAGCCCAGCGGCTCCCTCTACCTGGGCTGGCTATGCAGAGCAGTCCCAGAACCCGCCCAGCGAAGGGATTGTTATTATTCACAGGCAAGCAGCGAAGACAAGCAGGAGCCTGGAGCCTGTGGTTTGCTGGCCTCTTGGGGCTCAGGAAAGTCACTGAGTGGCTGGAGTCTCCCTGCTACCTGACCCCAGAGGCGCCCACTCTGGGTTTCATACCCCCAGAGAAACTGGGATCGCAGAACCAAGTATTGCAGGACATTCTGTACTGGGAAGGACGAGGACAGAGCCTGGGCTATTCCAGACAGATCCTTCTTGTCCCAGAATGGTGTGTGCCTGGTCTGCTCTAGTTATTCTGAGAATTATGAGTAAGGAGGAGGACACATGGGTAGGGTGAGGCTACCTGTGCTCCTGCAAGTGGAAGAATAAGGAAGCCAGGGTGCCCCCAACTGGGTCTCCATCTCTCTCCCGTACCCTCTCATGCTGGTGGCAAGGGACACACATCTTCCTAATTCCCCTGACCCATGAGGGCAGAACTTCCTCCAATTTTGACCAAGAAAAAACATGGGAAGAGACTGGGTTGCCCCTAGGCCAGCTCAGTGGCCCTAGCTGGGGCCAGAACTTCCCTAGCACTCTTGTGGTCACATGTGAGTCACCTGTGAGAGGGAAGTAGTTTCCTGGAAGAGGAAGGGAGGGCAAAGATGCAGTCCCTACAGCGATGCCAGCTAGGTGGCCGCCCCATCTTCCCCTGTGCCAGGCTACTCACTGCTCTGTCATTCCAGGGAGCTTCTCCTTGCAGCTCATCTCGTGTAGCTGTACAGGAAGATCAGATTTTACTGAAGGGCTGGGGAATCTAAAGGCAATGGCAAGCTATGTTGGGAAGAACCTGTGCTGTCATTGCCTATGGTATGAAAAACTGGCAAGGTAGTGAATCTCCTGCAGGGATCCCGTTCTGGTACATCTGGTTTCTGTCCTCAAACCCTCAAACCTTTATGCCTCCTGTTTCTCTCTTCTAAGCTCCACATGCCATTTGGGAGGTCCAATGGCAGTGTTGTTATGCTTTGGCTCTGCCTTCTTGAGCAAAAGTCCCAGCAAATCACTCTAGAAGCAGTGCCCCAGGGCTCAGGGAGAAGCAGGCTGTGGTGGCCTTTGTCATCCAAACTCTCAGAATGATCCACCCCATGGACTGTGACACCACCACTTTCCAGGGTTCTATGGCAGACATAACCCTGGAAGACTTGCCAAGGCTACTCTTTCCCTCCTGCCTACCATGGAAGTTGTGAAATGTGGATTTATTTTCTCATTGTCCATCAGAAAGAAAGAGGTGAATACTTTCCTCACAGATCCGTAATCATGATTCCTACTTCCTAGAATTCTGTTCACCTTAGTTGGCTTATGGCTCTGATCCCAGCTATTTGGATTACTGAAGCAAGAGGATCACAAGTTCAGGGTCAGCCTGGGCAGCTTAGACCCTGGCTCAAAGAAAAACAAAATTAAAAAGGTGCTAGTGTGTAGCTCAGTGCTAGAACACTTATATAAAAAGTGCTAGGCTGTGGGTTCAACCCTCAATACCAAACAAACAAACTAACTAACCTACAGACAAAAAAGAATGAATTTTATTCACTGTGGGTTTTGAACTTTTCCTATGGCTTTATAGGGCATGATAAACAGGCCCAGTACTTGGCCATAGTGCCTGGTCCCTTGGCTACTGGAAGGATCTCAGAGGTGCCCCGAATTTTCTACTTAGAGGATTAACTTCTTAAATAAGGAGCATCTTCTAAAATAAGGGTCATCCTTCTTTATTGACTGGGGAAGTAATATTGTTGGATTTCCCCCCCTCCATTATGCAAGTTATTTTACTTTGAATATCCATAGCAAGCTTGAACAATTCTTTGAAGTTTATAGTTTATCTGAAAATGAATGTAAACTTTTCATTCTACTCCATTGTATATCTGTTTACTATATAAGGAATGTTTTAAGTTACTTCTATGGAAACATAGATTTTCTAAAAAGATATGTCATGTTTATCTTATTTTTCAATCATTATCTTGTTTTGAGTATTTCTTGGCATTGAGCTTGAGAAGTACAGTGCCATAGAATTAAAACCTCTCTACCCTACACTCAAGCTCCAGTCTTCTGGACCAACTTGAGAGTCCAAGTCTTCATAAAAATTAACTCTTTGGGACACATGGCCTCATGCAGACCTTTGAGGATGACAAGTAGAAAAGAGCTATTCAGATAAACTCTGAGCTATGAGAGGTCACAACAGCGTACCTTGGCATAGGCAGGACCCATACTTTCTGTCAATAACTCCTTGACTTGCTTCCTGCCCTCCCTGGCCTCATCCAATCATGGATTCTTATGGTTCCTAGCTCACCCCTCTAGAGACCTAGGCATTGGCCTCTACTCTGAGCATGCTGGGAGGCCAAGATAGGAGGATCACAACCTCAAGCAACATAATGAGAATTTGTTGCAGAATTTCAAAAATAAGTAAGTAAAAAAGACTGGAGAGATGTAGCTCAGTGTGAAGGCCATGGGTTCAGTCCATGGCAACACACACACACACACACACACCACCACCACCACCACCACCACCACCACCACCACCACCACCACCAGGGATGGAGAGCCTAAGTCAGCTGTCTTTGTGAGTCAGGCCTTACCCACACCTCAGGATTGGGAGGTATCATGTTCTGTTGTCCAGGATTCACTCGCACTTCTCTGAGAACCTCAGCAAGGCCCCCTGGGGAATAGCATTCATACCTCCATGTGTGAAACATGCCTCAGGCCTGGGCTACCAGGACACGGACCTGCTCCCTGACCAGGGACCAGATAAATTAAATAAAATCCTGTTGAACTTAAAACCTGTAGTAGATACAGTCTAGAACTTCTGTAGCTATTTTGTCTTAGGAAAAGAGACAAAGTCTGACAATAAGGCCAAAACACTGTCAGCTATATCTATTCTTCAGCCCTTGGGTTGGATGGAGTTGTATTATAATCTAACACAAGGTATGAGGTACAAAAAGAAGAAAGTAATTGTGTGACCCAGAACATTTGTTCTTCTTCTTCCTCCTGTCAGTGTGGGCCAGGGAAGCCAAGCAGACTCAACAGACCATGTAATAAAGAAAAATTGTCCTGACAAAATTGCTGGGTGTTTACAGCCAACTGTTCTGTTCCTGGACTCTTTAGGTAAACAAGTCTATACTTTCCAATTATCAATGCATTTTTTAAAGTTGCTTGCCATGTTTTATTTTATTTTTTCTTGGGCTTCATGAGGCGTCTGAGGGCCGCCATGATGCTGAGTTGGAGATGGCTCTGCTTGCCATGTTTAATGGGAAGAATTCCAAATGATCCCTTTGGCAAGTGTCCCTGTTCCTGGGGATACACTGAAGGAAATGCTCTGAAAGAAGTCAATGCTTGGTTGATACAGGGATGGCACAGGTTTGTTGGAAAGTGATTTCTAGAAGTGGAAATAAGGACATAGGAGAATGAGTCAGGAAAGATTAGTCCCACTGAAGACCTGCTGGGGACTGTGTAGAATGCAGCTCAAAGTTATCCCACCAGAAGACAGGGCATTTGTGACGTTCTTGCACGGGCCTCTGTCTCTGTTATTGGAGGGCTGCCAGAGACAGCATATGCAGGAATTGCAATGAACTACAGCTTAACCTCAGGGGAAGTTCTGAGCCAGCAGCACAGGGGGCCCCTAAGTGTACACTTGGTATGAGACCCTGACAGTGCGTGGATAGGCCTATCCCTCACAGACACATTGAAACTAGGTGCGCTGCAGGGCTGCGTGGGGGCCATGCCGCAAGCATCAGCCTTGGTGTTCATTTCCCATCTTTCCCTTTTGATTTTCTCCAAGGACAGTCCTCTTTCAATATTTTCTAGGAATTGAAGAATCTTGGCCTTGGCTATTCCAGGCTAACTCTCTAAATCATCAAAGTGATGTCTTTGGTGGTAAGTGGACTCCAGAACGCTTTACCTCTGCTTCTATACTGACATTTCTCAAGAAGCTGGTTTTGACCAAGGTAGATTTCTCAGGAAGATATAAGATATTTATAAAAATCAGAAACACTCCAACAGTAAAGACTTGCATCTGGAATGGGCCAAGCCCTTCGTGACTGTGGAGTCTAACTGCCCTTATCTGAAGAAGCCGAGACAAACCAGCGCAGCTTCAGCTCCCCAGAGGTGAGCTTCCTTCCCTCTTTCTTTCTTTCTTTCTTTCTTTCTTTCTTTCTTTCTTTCTTTCTTTCTTT